>VDFB02383862.1:0-84918 GCA_007258455.2 Sequoia sempervirens | reverse complement strand
AGAATCTAACTATTGAACTTAGGGCTCCTCAATTTATGAATCTTTGTGAAAGTAAACATCTCCTGTGGTAGGATTAAACAACTAATAAGCCATCATATCCTCAGAAAAGCCAATAAAAGTGAATGATTGACTCTTCTTTATTTCCTTACATCAACCATCTAATATGAATTCCCAATCCTCACTATAAAATACCATAAAGAAGGAAATATCAAGCTTAATATGGGATGAAGCCTCCTCAAGAGTGATATTCAAAACTAACTTATAGGAAAATTAGTTACCATATGGAAAATTAGTTACAATATTAATTAGTACAATTAATTTCCTTAGCTAAAAAGACAAAATTATATAACATGAATAAAGAATACAATTGGCCATCATCCTAAGTGATGTGTTATTATTTTATAAACATCATTATACTTAGAAGTATAAGGAGCTATAAAATGATGATGAATACCATGATTATAACCCTAATTCACGTCCTCATCAAAACCTTCTTGAAGAAAAACCACAACAAACCCCTCCTAAAATATCTCACCATCCTTTATGAGTTGAAGAAAATATAATAGGTAAAATAGAAAATAATAAGAGAGATTTTGAGGAAATAATTGAAAGGTTGATAGATCTAACAACAACCAACTCCCATAGGTCTACCCTAGTGACCTCACTAGAATTCATCATCTCTCACATTGTATCTAAGAGTGGCCAAATAAACACTTGGTCAAATAGGAGGAACAAATAAAGATAAATTTTTGAATATAAATTATCTTATGACTAGATGAAATAAAAAAATGAAATATGACTTATGTGCATTGTTCATTGACCCACAAACCAATACAGTCTTACATGGTACTTGTTGGAGATTCCCTATCAATTTGTGCCACCACCAAGGTATAAAGATTTTTTTTTTTGGATAGGTGATGGATGGTTTTTGACCACCCTCTATGCAATAACAATGAGGTCCCGCAATACCTTTATAGGAAACTTTATTACAATTTTTTCCTTAGTGAAATCCCTAATTATTTTGATATGTGGGAGTTCTAGGGTAGAGGTGGGGGCTCCACACAAGACAAAGTGGGGGAACAACATGCCCAAAACTAGGAATTGAGACCCTTGGCTAAACCAAACTTTGAACACATCACTATTCATTATGTTGTGAAGGAGGGTATTGAGGTGGAGGTCCTAGAGTCTATTAGATCATTAGCTCAGACCCTTATACAACACATTAGGCCTTGAGTACAAGGTGATGTGAGTGAGTCTTCCAAGCCTTGAAATGTCCACCACAATAATGTTAAAATTATGGGTTTTTTTTTAATGGAACAAGTATGAGTATGATAAGGATGTGCATGGCCAAGATGCAAATATAGCAGATCAAATGGTCATAAATAATGATATATTGAATTAAACATATGGCATTGATAGTCAATTAAATTTCAATAAGTTCAAATTTAATTATTAAATTTTATTTTGAAATCTAAGATTAACTACATTACTAGATTTATTATAATAAAATTTTAGGTTCATTGTGTTTATATTGCATCTAGTGGTCCTCCACCTATCAATTATATGACAATGTAGAGTCCACAAGTATGTAACTAGAAAAAATAATATATATAGTACATGTGAATAGTTTAACCTCATATGAATGGTAATATTATAACTCATAATAGATATTGAATAGGTTAAATTTGGGCACTTGACATCAACATTACCATTCAAGGTCATCATCCATATTTCATTGAGGTAAGCTTGTCTATTTTTAATAATTAATAGTTTGTAAAATAATGTTAGGTAGATTTTGTTAATTTAATATTTTTCATCTTCTCTTGATTTACCTTTATGCTTAAAGGATTTTTCTGACTACCCTCACATGTGTTATCTCATTTATGATTTCCTAAGTTCACTCTCTATTGTTGTATAAACTTGCAAAAATTTGTTGCATGTACTTGCAACATCTCTTGTGCAAATTCCTAGTTATTCACTTTCACTGCATCTATTGATATCATCTCTTCACTATACTTTGCTACTCCCACTAGTAGCATCTCTAAAACTATTCTAGCTCCACATTTAGTTTCATGCCTATATCCATCCTTTATTAAAGCTACTTGTAACATCTTAAATGTAGCATTATCAATATGCTCCTTTGTTGCATTTAATTGTACCACCTTAGTTATAAATATTTATTTCTTCTTGGGAATTCTATCCTACCCTTACTAACATTTCTCCTCAAGTGGAAAGCTTCCTTGGTTTGTCCTAAGAACCTATAGTATCTTCTCTATTACTACCTCTTCCATATACTCCTCCATAGATGCACTACTCCTCTCTTTCTTCTGGAGCATCTCTTCGACCTTGAGTGAACACACCTCCTCCATGCCTTGTTATTAGCACATTTCCCTTATAGCCTCATCCTCAATAATTATGATTTCTTCTTCTCTCTCATTGTTGTATATAAATATACAAACAAAAACATGTTAGAAAACAATGGGCCTTACTTTTCCCCTCATTTCTCAACTTCACCATGGTTCTCTTCTTATCTTATGATGACCCATGGGTTGCATGCTTATTTTTCATGAATATTGTGGAGGGATTAGAATTTAAATCAAAAGCATAAATCATTAAGAAAATGAAGCATATACATAAACACCATTTATACCTTTGATCTTCCTCCTTGATTGAGCTCCAATATGCACCCAAATCTTGTTTGATTTGATCTAAGTATGGATATGTGGATTGCTCACAATTGCATCATTATAAATTTAAATATGATGACCCATGGGTTGTGTCCTTATTTTTCATAAATATTGTGGAGGGGTTAGAATTTTAAATAAAAAGCATAAATCATTAAGTAAATGAAGCATAAACATAAAAACCATTTATACCTTTGATCTTTATCCTTGATTTAGCTCAAAGATGCACATAAAGTTAGCCAAATTCAAGATGGATAAGGATATGTGCAGGATCATCATGGAAAAAACAAGCCCTTAAGTGGCAAAAAATCCAAAAGAATCAGAGTTAGGAAACTTGATGTAAAAATTTGAATAAGTTATCTATATTATTTCAAAAATATGTAAGAATAGAATATGTAGAAAATTGAATGTAGTTTCTAAACTACTAGGTTTATTTTTATTTTTTAAATCTATTTGCTGAAAATCTGAAATTTCAATGCATTAGTACTTAAATTTCAGGGAAAAATAAGAAGTAGGTGTCTGTCTGACTACCCTAACCATAATAAAATGATAATATTTTTTTATAAGATTTCAAATTTAATTAGAGGACTCATGTGCCGATGTGATGCATATTTTTTTACAATTTTTTTCTAAGCAAATAATTAATAATGAATTTTTTATTACAATTTTTTAAAAATATAAAAACTTTTATGTCTGACCACCTTAACTTGGTCAGAAATGCATGAAATTCATTTTTTCTTTTTTTAATCCTATAGTATGCAAAGTATAGAATGTGATGCATGTTTCAGATTCAAAAAATGTGACCCGTTTGAAAGCTATAGATGTTTTTCAATTAGCCTATCAATCAAGAGTTTAGTTGTAATTCAAATAGAAAATAAATAATAATTACTTATTAAATTCAAAGTAAAAATAATTTAATTGGTGGAAAGCTAAGAATCTCCTTTAAAAACCTTTTCATTTCATCAATTTTTGGTAAAAAAAAGTCGTCAACCACATACCCTACACATACCCATCATATTGCCACTTTTTGGCCCATCATGATCCTGCACATACCCATAAATGAAAGGATGAAGGCCCAATTTATAGAAAAATGGAGGGTAAAATGAAGGGCTAGGATTGAGTGTGGAGGTGATGCATGAATCAAGAAATGTCATGGCTTATTAGCATTGTGAAAAGTGTCACAATTAGGCGCATGGAGAAGAATGAGGTGTGCTCACACATGTGTGAGCACACATTGGGATGACACCTCATTTAATTTTGGAGGCTATGTGTAAGAGAGTGGAGGTAAGTGGGATCTGTGGCATTAATGAGATAAGATTAGGGGGTTGAGGGTAAATTTTAAATTAGGAAATATTGGTAATGATGGGGGTTAGGCTAATTAATGAGGGATTAATTAGTATAATGAGATGGGTAAGGTTAACAAACCATGGGTTTATTGACCCAAGTGGAGTCAAAAGTTGAAAAATGGGCTAATGGAGGTTAGTTCATTAATTAATCATGGACTAACTAATGTACTTGGGTTTAGGAAGAAAGGGGATTTTGATGGGAACAATTAAATAACTAAAATTATTTAACTAACTAGAAGACTTATAGGTTTAAGTAATGACATATTTAATTAAATAAAATTATTTAATTAATTATGAGAAGAAATGAACTAATTAATTAAATAGATGTATTTAATTAATTAGGAAGGGTGAATTAATTAAATAAAAATATTTAATTAATTAAGATGAAGTAAATTCAGATTTGGGGTGACTACATTTTTCCCCTCTTTGATATAGCGTCCGAAGTGATACTGCATCAAAGAAGTTTAAAATTTTCCCTAGGGGGACAAAAGGTTAGTTAGGAAGTGATGCCCCCTCGAGAGACTAACCAGAAATTTTTTAAAAAAATATTGGTTAGAGTCTCGAAATATTTTTTTTTCTTCTTTAGGTTATGTTTAAATTTTATTAAATTTTATTTATTTATTTATTTTGAATAATCAAGCCGGTATTGGCATGGTGTGATGGTTTATAGGCGTCATTGTTGTTCTTGCCACCAAGGTTCAAACCCCGTTGGGGTGGTATTGTTGAATGGTTGTATTCTGGTTCATAGCTCTAATCAAAAGTTTTTACCCCTTGAATAAAAAAAAAATTGAATAATCAAGATAATGTTTAGATATTATCAATTTATTTTTATAGTTATTTATATTTTATTAATATTTTTAAATTTTTATCAATTATAACTATTTTAAATTATTTTTTAAAATTAATTAATTTAATATTATTATCATTATTTATAATTACCTATTATTATTTGCACTAGTAAATTAAGTAATAATTTTTTTTATCTTTATTTAGAATGTTTATAAGGTTTTATAATTTCAATATGAAGGGGTCAGGACATTTAAGACATTTTTTAGCTAAACGAATGCCATCTGTTGAAAATAATGGTGATGACAGATTAGGGTTTGGGCTTGTGAAGGGTTGGGGCCTCCGTTCCCTACACTCGCTACTCCTTGTAGGGACTGGAGGTTTCCACCGTTTCTATGGAGGGGGACTCAACCCCCCCCCTTGAAGCTTCTGTAAAAGATGGCGGTGTAAATCTGACTAGCAAAGAGAGCACCAAGACTTTCAAAGATGTGGTGGCTAGGGAGTCTTCACCTTGCGTGGTGGGGGCATGGTTTGAGGTTGTCTCTAGTTGCGGTGACAAGGGCTTTGGTGGCCATGGTGGGGAAAGAGGTAAGGAGTCCTCCACCCTACCATTGAGGCTCCCTATTTTTCCAAACTCTGCAATGGAAGATGTGATTAAATCAGAAAGGATGAAGTTAAAAAATATTGCTTTCTTCTTTGCTATTGTAGACTCTAATAATATACCCTCAAGGAAATTCATAGACAAATTTTTTGTGAATCTGTGGCATAAAAAGATGGGAATCACTGTGTCTTTCTGCCATATGATTCAAAAGGGGATTTTTTTGGTGTTTCTAAAAAACCATGAAATGCAACAAAAAATTGTTAAAAACCCTTTTTGGAAGGTAGGCAGTAGTGTTCGTAGGGCATTACCATGGACACATGGGGAAAACTTAGAAGAACTCATGGTGTTGTCCAACCTTAGCTGGCTTCTGGTGAAAAACATTCCCCACGAATTATGGGCGGTTATCCCACAGTTGCTGATGTCGTTGGGCAGTGTGCTGAGGATTGATAACCTGAGGGTCACCCTCCATGACTTAAACACTAGGGTACTAATTGCCCTAATGCTTGGTCGGGAGGTTCCCGACGTCCTAGACCTACAAATGGATTATGGGGTGCATGAATGCCAAGTTGAAGTCTTGGGTGGCCTCGGTGCTTGCTACTTATGTAGGTGTGAATGCCACATAAGGAGGAATTTTCCTCTATTAAACAAGAAGAAAGAATTTGGAAACCCTAAACTTAATGAGTCGGATGGAGAACTACTCCTTGGCAGTGACAAGGATGATGGTAAGGAAGGAAACCATAACGGGGGTTCTAGTTCCCCTTTTGATTTTAGTGAAAAGAGCCCAAATGGCCTAGGCCCTATCCCGGCCATGACGGAGCAAATCCCACCTAAGGCAGAGATGGACATAGCACCCTCCACCTCAGATGCACCAAATCTGGCTATCTTGAATAACCCCTTTAACCCTTTGCAAGCTTTAGAAGGTGTTAATGAGGAGCTGGTCAAAAATGCCTATTGTCCCATTGAAAATGAGTCTAAATATGGCATTAAAGAGCTTCCTAATCTAGAAGAGATTGCACCTAAACTCAACACACAATAGTTGGTAATGAAAGATATAAGGAAAAACATAGAGATGAATAAAGAGGGGGGAAATAAAGACTCTATTCCTAAACCCATCCATTACAAAAAAAAATAAACTCACAGATCCAAAGGTAGCTTCAGAAGACAAGTCAGTGGAAGAAAATGAGGATGTTGGCAAGGAAAAAAGCAATCTGAAACAAGGGAGCCCTCAACCTGAGTTTGGATGCCCCCGGGGCATTATGGCTTAGTTTCCTCTAGGGCAGTAGGATGGTTTATCCTTGGGGTCTAATGCAACATTATCTAAGATTGGGGTGCAAAGGGGGGATAGTACCCTGAGGGCACCCAACGCTCAAGTGGAGGACCAAGAAAATGAGTCCCCTAGAGAAAATGTAGAATTGAAACTAGACCAGGTCATTACAGTATCAATAAGATGCAAGATTTCCTAAATAACATAATAAAAAAGAATGAGGCTACTTTGGACTATTCAGGATTGAAGGGGGTGAGCCAGGTTGAGAGCGTGGTTTCTACTTCTAGCAAGAAGGCTGAAAAGGTTGTGGTTCAGGAAATGGTACTAGCACAGATTGTGGGATGCTTGGATGGTGTGCAGACCCCTAAAAATATAGTGACCTCCAAGCCTCCCCCCTCCTGCCCAAGAAGAAGGGGCAAAAAGAAAGGGTCGGTCATTAGAATTAATGGGGACAACATTATGTTATGCAAAAATAAAAGGAAAAAAACAAGTATTATACTCCCTTCACCAAGCACTAAAAGGCTACAGTGTGAAGGAGCCTCACCTAAGTTCTTTGAACTATTCAAGAAAGATAAAGAGACCCCCTCTAACCCTGCTCCCAATGAACATTAATTACACTTCTTGGAATGTGAGGTGATTAGAATCCCCTGATAGGAAATACCTAGTAAGTAGATTTTTCAATATTGAAAAAGACAAGGATTTTGTTCTCCTTCAAGAAGTGAAAGCCATAGGCTTTACCCTTGAAACTAATCCTAGGTTCATATGGAACAATGCCTCCTCGCTAACATCCAAGCATGAAAAAGGGAAAGGAGGAACTGCCATTTTAATGGCCAAGTGTTGGGAATAGTCTCTTGTTGACAATGGCACCTCCCTGTACAATAGAGTAGTATGGGCTACATTTGAGAGAAATGGAGCCAGATTTGGAATATGTTCATTCTACACCCCAAATGACTATAGAGAATGTATTGAGCTTTGGAATTGGCTTGCAACCCTCCTAAATGTTCCTTGGGTCATTCGGGGGGACTTTAATATGATTAAGAGCATGGAAGACAAGAAAGGAGGTCTGGACATGGAGTGGAAGGGTAATGAAAAATTCTTCTACATGAGGTTCAAATCCAAACTGAATCTCTAGACCCCTTAGAGGGGAGAAAGCAATAGAGAAAGCAAGTTTGGTACACCTAGTGTAACTTTCAAAAAGGTGGCAAGAGGGTGTATTGCAGATTGGATATGTTCTATGCAAATAAAAATTGGTTCAGTTTCTCCCTAGTGAATGATGGACTAGCGGTAGTGGTGCACCCATATACCCTATCTGACCACCACCCAATAAAATCCAATTTAATCCTAAACTCTACTAGAAAAGGAAAGTAAGAAGGATCAAAACTTTATCCTCAATACTAGCTTGTTAAAGGATGAAAGCTGCAGAGATGCAATATGCACCCTTAGGGGAATAAACAATATCTTTCTAAAAGGTGAAGGAGCAATCCAAAGATAGGAAGCTAACATCAAAGGGTGGACAACCCTATGCCAAACTATTGGGAAACCCCTGGCCATGGAAAGGAGGAAGGAAGAAAACTGCCTCGAAGAGGTGCTGCTTGGGGCAGAATTAAGACTCCAAAATAGTCTAGCTGATTAAAGAACAAATGAGGAATTGATCTCTATTAAAAATTCCCTTAGAAGGCTCCAATCACACAAAATTCAAGGCTTAAAAGTTAGAGCCAAAATCAATTGGCTGAACAATGGGGACAATGGATCCAATTTTTTTTTTAGGTTCTTAAAAGAGAAAGGGGTTAGAGAGTATATTGACCAAATTAACCACAATGATACCCTCCTCAATAATCAAGGTGACATCTCCAAACAGTTCTTTTTGTTCTTCAAAGACCTCTTCTCTTCAGATGGTGATACTGAGGAGGGTAGAAATGCAAGAAGCCTCATCAAAAGCATGATCCCTCCCAAGATCTCCCAAGAGGACTCCCTGTTCTTAGCCAGAGAAATTAGTAAGGAAGAGATTAAGAGAGCTTTAAACTTAATGAACAATGATAAATCATCTGGGGCAAATGGTTTTCCAGTTGAGTTCTACAAGGAGTTCTTAGAATGGATAAGTGAGGATTTTCTCCAGGTGTACAAAGAAGCCATCAGCAAGGGATCCTTGTGGAAGGACATCAATAGGGGAATTATAGGGCTGCTCTCCAAGGATGTAGACAAAACTAGCCTAAAGATCTGGAGGCCAATCACCCTTCTAAATGTATCCTATAAAATTTTGGACAAAGTCCTAGCATTAAGGCTAGTCAACATCCTTCCAAAGTTCATTAATAGTACTCAAATAGGGTTTATTAAGGGAAGATACAGCTTAGAGAACCTCATCACTAGTTGGGAGGCTATGGAATGGTCCAAAACTTCCAAACAAAACTCTGCCATGCTCTTGCTAGATTTTGAAAAATCCTACAATAGAGTGGAGTGGGTCTTCCTGAGAATGGTCCTAGAGGCCTTTGGGTTTCCTTAATAGTTTTGTGATATGGTCAACACATTGCTGAAAGATGCTTCAACCCAAGTTGACATTAATGGTACTCTCTCTGAACCTTTTAGGTTAGAAAGATCTATAAGGCAAGGTTTCCCTCTTGCACCTACCCTTTTTGTGATAGCCTCTGATTCTTTGCACTTCTTGTTGAGAGATATACTATTAACTCCAAGGGTAAAGGGGCTATGCCTACCAAACAACAACGAGTTGTTGAACATCCAGTTTGTGGATGATACAACACTTTTTGTTGATCTAGAAGAAGAAAATGTGGAGAATTTACTATACAAACTCAATCTCTATTGTTAGGCCTCTTGTGCAAAAATATCTAGAACAAAGTCTATAATGCTGGGGTGGTTAGATAAGTCGCCTGATTGGTTGCAAAGATTTGATTTTCAGTGGGGAGGCCCTAATAGGCAAGTAATATACCTTGGCATCCCATTTGTAGTCAACCCATGTTTGAAGGACATGTGGTTTTGGATCAAAGAGTAAATTGACAAAAAATGGACAGATGGAATAGGCAGTATCTGTCATTAGTAGGAAGGTTTCAAGTATGTCAAAAAATTCTTTCTTCACACTCTGTCTACTATGCTTTAGTGTGGTTTTTTAATAGCTATCAATTAAAAGAACTACAAAAAAAAGATCAGAGGCTTCCTCTGGTCTAATGGCAAAGGGAAAAGGAAGAAGCACTTGGTCATATCCAGGATTGGTGTTGCATGGGAAAAGATCAAGGGGGAATTGGGCTAAAGGATCTAGAGAAACAAGGAATTGCTCTAGCCAATAAGTGGATTTTTAAGGCACTAGAGGGAAATGAACCCTGGAAAGTGCTAATCAAAAATAATATTTGGTTAGGCACCCCCAAACAAGCCAAGTCTTGGAGGCATCTACCTTTCAGTGATCTGCTCCTATCAAAGCACCCCATGGTCCCTGCTGGTTCTACAGCGTTTAAGAGCATCTGGAAGGGTTGGGAGTTGGTTATAAAGCATGCCACTTTCATGTCATCGACTAGCTATAATGGAAATCCATGGCATCTTGGTTGCACCATTTGGTGAAATTTGGAACGTAATGGAAAGCCTTTGGCCTTGCTACAAGGCTGTTCTGCCAAAAAATGGGCAACAACTAGAGTTAAGACCTTGGAGAATGTCTTAGTTGATGGTAAGATAAAGAAGTGGGAAGATTTGGAAATGGAGTTTCAGCTACCCTCGGTCCAGATTAAGAATGTATACTATTCCAAAGCAAGCCTATGAGGCTTCACCCCTGCTTGACCCTAATAGTTCAGGCATAAATCCTATTGAACAACTCTCTTGGAAAGGCAACACCCCTTTAAAAGTACTTCAGGAAAATACCATCTACCGAGAACTAATACACAACAATTGCCTAGTTAAACACCTAAACGGGGCTTGGCAAGTAAATCTGAGTAATAAAGAGTGGCATGAAATGCTCATTTCAAACTGGTCCTCTATTCTTGACCGCAAAAAGGCTTGTCTAAGATGGTTAATAATATTACAAAGAGTGCCTATCAAGTGGAAACATGATGACATTGAAATGTGTAAAATTTGCATAATCCTAGAAACTGTTGAACATATATTCTTTGATTGTTTGTATGCAAACAAAATATGGAAGCTCTTTTGTAGCAGCATGCTAATTTGGGAAACTAATGGCAAAATTGATTGGAAAGAGGTTCTTTTATGCAATGATAAAAAACTAGGCAAAGAGATTAATTTGTTTTGGCACTATCTTTCTAATGAAATCTTGTGGAAATTATGGAAGGCAAGAAACAGTGAAAATTTTAATGGTCAGAGGAGGCTCCTTACTGAGTCTGCAAAAAGACTCATCCTTTTCAACATTGCCTCGCAGGTTGTGATGACTGTGAGGAGCACAAAGGGAAATTTTCTCAGGGTACTACGTGTTAATCAAAATGGAGGCAGGTTTGAGCATAATTGGCATGTGGGTCTACATAGTTTGGCCTCTTTTATTACTGCACTGAACAATTTTTAGAAAGAGTTCAATGGGAAAGCTAAGGTCAATGAAGAGCAGCTCCAAGTCAGGGTTCTGAGGCTGCACACAAATGAAATTTTGGAAAGTGAGGAGGTGTTCTCCAGGGGATGAAATGTTGGCGGAAAAGACTCTTGCAGGGTGGGCTGACCTTGACCCGGGCAGCAGGAGCAGTATCATATGAGGTGTTGGCTACAGGGGACTCCCTTTTGCACTGCTACCTTGTTCTTCCTCCTATGCAGAGTTCACAGGTGTATATATTCAGAGTTAGGATCTCTCTTTATACTGCATCCATAGGTTGTAGTATACATGGAGTTCTAACATCCCTAGGCTTAAGTTCTCAGGAGTAGTAGCAGTTGGCATTCAAATTGTACATGGTGCTTCAGCTGTAGGTATTGTGGACAGATCCATTGTTTATGCTACAGGTAATCATTACCATGGTGGCTTTCATGTTCGGGTTCATGAAGCTGTTGAGAAAAGGTACTGTCTATGGCAACAAAGAGGAAATCAAATATAGACTCCCTTTGCACCCAACGATAGTGATACCTTTTTGCACTAATTTTTGTATTTTTTATGCAATCTGCATATGAATAGCGTTGTTTCCTTGTATACCAGCATTACATTATGTTCATACACGATCTATACAATCTTGTATAATCCTTCTACACTCAGCACACAAATGACTCGTATTCTGTAAAGGCACAAGGGCTTTAATTTTGTAAAGGTACAACAGTTTGATGTTATGTTGCATCAGCAAAAATGACAACTATTGTATATTTTCAAGTGCTTGCACTATCATTAACACAAAAAATAATGGGGATCACAAAAAATAATAAGATTCATTACATACAAGAAAGGGATTCAAGCTATCCCAAAAATTTGAAATACTTAAAAAAATCATAAAAATAATCTTGGCATGAGTAGAATAGTGAGAAAAAGGTTGTGAAACTAGCCACACTTATTTCTTTTTGTAAAGTAGGCATATGGGAAATGTAATATCAAACTAAGATCTTCCAAGGATCATCACCTAGAATATCTTTAAGAATTTATTTAGAATAGAGAATTATTGTACATAGTTTTATATCTTTAAGGAACGTCTTTCCCATATTTATATGAAGGCAACCCAAATGCTAAGAGACCCTCTAAAATTTTCTTAAATGAGAGTTATGTTAGAGGAAATATGTAAGAAGTATCTACAATCTACCATAACCATCAAAAAAAGCTTTCAAATGAGAGGAATGACAAACATGTATTGAGGAAACCATCCTAGAGAATATCTAAAGTTTACTAGTGAGGCACACAAATAGAAACTTATTAGGAAAATTTCCTCTCAACTCTTTGAATGACAACTCTATAATTGGAGGAAGATGCCTACAAAGCATAGAAGATATTTAAAAATTTAAAAATCATTTCAAACACAATCAAATTTATTTATAATATTTAAATGGGGAGGAACAAAAATAGCTTGATTGATTGGGTTCAAATTATAGAATCTTAATACAAGAAGATAAATAATATTGTTTACCATCTTCATGGAAATTCTCCTATTCAACAAAACTAAAAAGAATTATTCCAAAAATAATTACTAAAATACTAGTTGAAAGGTCTATATAAGATAAAAATAACCTTAATAATATTTTAGAAGGTTTATAAATAAAAATAAAATCTAACGGCTTACTTGAAAGAAATAAAAAATAAAAAGACAACCTTACATTATAAATTACAATCTAAAATCTCTTAAATTCGTTCTATTAATAATAAGAAATAAAAAATATCACTATAAAAAAATATTATTTATAAAAATATAATAATATTAAATAACTTTTATTATAAAGTTTTCCCAATTAAAATATTAATTACAATATATAAGAATTTAAACTGCATACTAAATTCTTAATGCATATTGAAGAGTTTGATTAATTTTTTATTTTTTTTTATTTTTTGATACTACACCCTGTGAGCCAACTCAGCAGCTCAGCAACCCTTATCTTGAAGTCCCACCTCTTAAATCCGGAGGAAAGTCGAACCTGAGACCAAATTTTTTTTTAAGTTTTATTCTCTTGAGAATGTTGTTGGTGACTACTAACTACAAAGGAGTACTGCTAGGAAATAAAAACTCACGTCTGGATGGCTTCTAAGTTCAAATCATGAGATAATATTTAAGTCTAAAGTAGGAGTGGGGTTATATTCAATGAGTGATAGGTTGTCTCAGTTGAATGAGAATAAGCTGTGACGGCTTCATGGTCCCCTCCTCCTTTCATGACAGTCATGGGGGAGGAGTCTGTTTCTGACAAAAAAGTGGTCAAAAGCAAAGGATTCTGCATTTTATCGCAAGCCGCATTATCTATCAATGATGATTGCATATAGGGGAGGAGTCTGTTTCTAACAAAAAAGTGGTCAAAAGCAAAAGATTCTGCATTATTGCAAGCCGCATTATCTATCAATGATGATTGCATATAGGGGAGGAGTCTGTTTCTAACAAAAAAAGTGGTCAAAAGCAAAGGATTCTGCATTATGGCAAGCCGCATTATCTATCAATGATGATTGCATATAAAGTGACAGGTCGTCATTGTTGTATTGATGGAGCATTTTATCCAAGATATATCCACCCACTAAGCTAAAATGCTGCCAAGTGCCAAGTTTCCCATCCAAATAAACGTCTTTTCAGAAAAGTTTTATGGGATGACGACATTGGGGTGACGCACCAAGCTCTCTCTCGATTGAATCTGCACCTTACACGTTCAGAAATTTGTTAACCCTAGTGAACGCCTGTTGTACATATTTTCAATGAATTAAAATCTACATCACATTAATTTTGCATCTCTCAAAAGGAGTGACATTTCAAATTACTTTCAATTATGATTGATTATAACTACTCATGATGCTCCTTGCATAAAGACTTTTATGGTGGGTTGATCAAAATGAGGATCCTAAATTGCATGAGTAATAGGTCTTACAAGTAAGGAGTCATTTTAAATCCATAAATACTGACAAAAGATTAATAAATCATTTGTCTCCGTGTATATAACACTAACAACTTTAAAGATACAAATTTTTTTTTTTTTTGATTGCTCTCCCAAGGCAAAACTAGTCCTCCTGGGGAGAAGCCTCGAGCCCGCAACAGGGCTCCTCCACTTAAACCCGGCTAGCATGAGTCGAACCTTGGACCTACATGGGACGAACCCAAAGCCTTAGCCCAACCATACCGACCGTTCGGGCTGCGGGGTGAACCCCAAAGATACAGTTATTATTGTTATACTATTAAAATTATTGGACATTAAATCGACAAATGCTATCACAACTATTAAAACATGCTTAACTAGTGGATCCTCTTCCCTAACCTTTACACATTAGATTTAGTTCAATTCAACTTTATCTTCTTGTTTTTATTTATAAATTTTAATTTTATTTTCATTTTCACTTTTTATTCATACTTTCTTTTAAATGATAAGTAATGTATTCTTTATATTAACTTATATTAAAAAATAAGTGAAATGAAATTATATTTCCAAAAATTGATGTAAAAATCTAAAGATAAAAAATATTTATTATATATAATTAGAGCAATTTTGATAGAAGGAATAGAATCACAATGAAAGAGACCTTGACCATCAAAATCAAACTTCTTAACTTGTGATGGTGTCATCTTTGTTCCTTATTTCTTTTGAATCCATAGATATTAAGTGAATAAAAGAAATAGCAAGGTCCAACAAAAAAGAATTACATTATCATGTTTGTTGAAATGCCTATAATTTCAAAAGATAAAAGGAAGAGATAGTTTAGAATGAACCAATAATTTTCTAAAATTAATATGACTTGTGACCTCGATAAGTATAAAACTCAAGTTGATACAATATTTCAAAGGAATTAATTTATAAGATTAAAGTGGATTTGAAATTTTTTTAGGATTATTGTCTCTAATATACAATGTAATTAAAAAATATTTTTATTTTATAATTAAAATTTTGAACTTATAATTGAAAATTTTAACATTAAAAGTTATAAGGATTGTTTTATTTAATATAATTAACAATTAACATTTTTCTTTCGTATCAAAATAATTTTCATTTCAATTTTAAAAGGAATAAAGTTAAAGGGGGGTGTTCAAGATCATTTTCTTTTAAATTAATACTTGTAATGGTGAAATTAAAATTCTTGTACTAATTCTCACTTATTTTTAATTTTATTTTGATTGAATGACTTAAAATAATTATTTATTGATAGTTTGTCCATGTTTTATGTTAAATTTAGATTTCAACCATATTCTTATATGTATCCATTTTATATTCATTTACACATATATACATACATCTAACCTCACCTTATCTTTATTTGCACTCATTCCAACACATTTGTCATAATTACCTATAAATATTGTACCCATATTCACACTCATTTCTTTAAGTACATTCCCTAAACCTCAATTTCTTCACTTCCTTACCCTAAGTGAATCTTGTGGCTCACAAATTGATCCTAATTAACATAAGATTGATCCAAAATTTTAAATTTCTCACCCCATTTTCACTAGTTGTGAGCTAAATTGGTACATATTTGCATGAACTATTACTCTATCTTGTTATTTAAAGACAGTTTTTTTTTTTTTTCAAGAAAGAAGAAACATGCCATTATAGGAATATTTCAATTTGGAACTTAAAAGGAAACCATTGCTTACATAAAAATAACATATACCATCTACAAGTTTGCACATGGTGTCTCTCATTATTTACTCAAAATGGTAACTTGTACCTATAAAAGGGGGTTGACCTAGGCCAACATGATCTTTGTAATCATGTAACTTCTCCAAAAGCTTTTCGAAATACCAACTTAACTACATGTCTTCCTACAATGGACTTAATTTTGCATGTCAAGTCTGTGGGGAAAAAATTGTTGGGTTCAAGCTCTATTGCTTAATTTGTTTCTCTTTTATTTGTTGTTTATGTGTTGTTTCTTTATGTTACAAGTTTAGGGTCCTTCCTTTCTTTTTTAATAACAAAATAATATTGATTATATCAAATTATATTTCATATGTCTATCACCTTCCAAATTAGATTATTGCACTAGAGGGCAAAACAATCACTGGGTCAAGCATAAACCACTAGGTCAAATTGGATTTAGTTGGAGAAAAAAAACTACTCTTAAATGGTTGTGATTCTTGGAAAAACATTTTTAGGTTTTGTTCTTCATTTTACCATCTTTCTTAAATAGATTTGCTAATTTATTGAAAATTATTAAATTTTTCATATAAAAAAGTTGAGAATACACTAGATGAGCATGGTTGCAGCTATGTTGAGGAAGGAAAGAAAATGATGAATAAGTGCAAATAAAATGTAGAGGAAAATAAGTTTGATAAACTTGTACAAACAAAATATTGAATATTCAATTTAAAAAAATAATGGAATAAATGAAAGAAAAGAGAATGTACAATATTTTCACCTACAAAATATTTTTCTGGTGAGAAATATAGCACAATAATATTTATAATATTCATTACTATTATGAGAACATAAATTTTCTCAATACATTAATGAATCTCTCCTAGTTCGTCCTTAAGTATGTGTGGATATAAGTAAGCATATCTAATGTAATTTTACACATTGCATGAAATTATGCAAAAGACATGGAAAAATAGAAGAAAATAGAAATAAAATCAATTATTTTCAACATTAAATGTGAAAAGTATATAACACTTATTACAATTAACGCTATCATGCTATGACCATGTAAAAACTTAGAACATAACCAACATATATTTAAAAAAATGAAAACTATTAAATAACTCTTAAGTGATTAGGTAAACAATTTAAATAGAATAAAATAATTCTTAAGTAAAATAAATTAACTCTTAAATAAATAAAATAATTATTAAATAAATAAAAATAACTATCGACTAAATAATATAATTTAAAAATTTATAGATATCTTAAATATGTCTATTTAAAAAATACTAAGACATTTTATTTTATTATAAATCATTATGTTTTAATTTATAAAAAAAAATCGTGCTTTTGACTAGAGCTATGAACCAATGAGGCCACAAGTGGGGACTTCATCCCACCATGGATGCACAACAACCACCACTCCCATGGACACGATAGCCCATCACACCAGCCCAATGAGGGAGTGGGGTCCCACCAACCAAGCGAGGGCGTGGGTGGGGACCTCATCCTGGCATGGATGTACAACAACCACCACTCCCACGAGCATGGTAGCCCAATGAGGGAGTGGGGTCCCACGTACCAAGCAAGAGGGTGGGTGGGGACCTCATCCTAGCATGGATGCACAACAACCACCACTCTCAAGAGCATGGTAGCCCAACACACCAACCCAACAAGCCACCACTCCTGTGAGCATGGTAGCCCAACACACCAACCCAACAAGGGAGTGGGGTCCCACCAACCAAGTGAGGGGGTGGGCCCCAGACACTAACACAATGGTGAGAACACCAACAACAAGAATGCCAACAACAATACCAACTATGATACGAGTCAAGTCCGAATACTTGAACCCTGGTGAGCACAACAACACTACCACTCATCCAATGCACCATGGACTCATGCCCATGTTTTAATTTATAATTATTTTATTTTATTTATATTATTCAATGGCATCTCCTTCACAATCTTCACTATCCAGTGAGGATCTCCGTACGGCATACAATATTAGTTATGCTTTCTTTGCCTTATTATGTTATGGTGTGTTCAGTTTTTTAGTATGGTTGGATGTATGGCGGGCATTTAAAAAACGGGCAACTTGGCTACCAGGTAAAGCCTTTTCTCTCAGTGGTGCAACAGTGCAGATAATAATTTGGTGGACTAGTTTAGGTAAACTTTTCAAGAATGTAGGAGAAGATTATGAGATTTGTTTGTGTACTTATTTGCATCAGATCGTGGTCAGTGGAAGAGTTGCTGTGTGTGTTTTTGTAGGCTATTTGCTGCCTGAAATGTCTGCTCCTAGTGTGAAAGCTTTTGTGACGTTAGTAACGGCTATATGCCTTCAAGTTGCCTCTGAACTTGTCATTTTTAATCAGGTGCAAACCTATAAAAAAATTGATGACACTGAAAAAAGATTTATAAAAAATTGGGCACCACTGGTAAATAAAATTATATTGATATGTATCGTAGTCCTTGGTTTAGTACTAGGCTGCACAGTTTTAGGCATAAAAAACATTCATGGTCTTCTGACTTGAAGAATTTCTGCAATTTTCTCCATCAATGAAGAGGATCAGTTTCAATTCTCAAATAAGGTGGTCATGTCGTGGAATGATTTTGAGGATAATGTGCTTGGGTCATGGTTTGTTGCTCGTGTTTGTCGGCCTGATTATGTGATATCTAGGTCAGTTTTAAGTTCAGCAGTTGGCATAATAGTCACAATTTGTGTCATATTCTCCATCTTGTCAAACACATTTCAGAATCAATTGTTTGACTATTGGGATGATCCATTCATTTGTATATTTGTTCCACTCTTTAGTTTCATCATTATAGGATGGGTGCTCATTAGCTGGAGATGGTTTGCTGCTCAATTGTATTTTCGTCCCCATGGATACAGTTGGAGAAGGCATCTTGTTTTGGAGGATTTCTGGACAAGTAACACAGTTGCTTTGATTCACATGTACAGCTTAAAAAGAGATCGACAAGTATTCCAAGATAATGAAAGATCAAGATCGAAGATGTTCAGATTTAACTTGTCCAGAAAGATATTTACCAAAGTCAGGTCAATGCACATATTGTTATATTTGGTGTTGATGCTTCAGCTATGTGTGGTCCTTTTCAGCAAGTTGTGTGGACTTTTGTCATATGTTACTGTAGGTAAATTTGTGTATTGGTGTCGTAAACACCTAAGGAAAGGAGATCTGCCACCAGAAAAGTATAAAAGACTTTTGAAGTGTATATGTATGCCACGAGAGGATCCCTCTGATTTATGGGAAGCCAACCAAATGTCTTTTAATAAAGTAAAGTTTTTTAATTAAGAAAGGTTGTGAACAAGGTAGGTCAAGTGAGGAAATCAGCTCCATTTTCCGCGGATATTCTCTACAATGGGCAGAGGATGGGATACAACTTCTAAACAGGCTTAAAGAAAGAGCAATCCCTTCAGTTTTAGAGCTTTTTCCAGGTGTAGAAAAACAGAGTGTGAAGGTAACAGTAGTGTCGCTCATCACTATCTTCACTGGACTACACAAGGCCAAGTCAGATCGTTTAAGGAAAGTTCTAAAAGCTTGTCTTGAAGTATGGGACTTGTTGAGCTTTGCAGACGAGTATGATATTGATTCCCATGCCAATAATATAAGCCTCTTTGACGATCTCATGAAAGACAAGGATCAAGTTTGCATGGGTGCAGAAAGGAAGTTCTACAAGCTACAAATGGAGTATGACAAACTTTCTTCTGGTTGTGAAGATTGTGTAGTAGATGCTGGAGAGGCGCGTATATTTTTGCAAGGCCTATCAGAGAAATGTGAGGACTTGCTCAGAAGAGAAAATCTACTAGGAGATTACAAAGCGAAGGTTGCTACAAATTTAACTGATTCCAAGGACTGGATGGAAATAGAACCAAGCTACACGCTCTACAAACTATGCAATGTAATGTTGCAAGAAGATATCGAAGATTTTGTGGCATGGACAGAGGAATCTTTAAAAAATGTTATTGCTTCTTGTTTGTCAAGGTTACCTGATATGTTTGTAAAGCAATGTTGGAAATGGGCACAAGAGCTTGAGGAAGATAAGTTATGGGAAGTAAGTCATCTAGCAGGCAAATGCAGAGGAATGATGGAAGCATGGGACCTTAAACCAAAACCGACAATGAATGTGACAAAGCAATGGACAATCCAAGTCCTGGAGCAGAACTAGTTCCTCCCTGATCTTTAGTTGTCTTTTCAATCTTTAGCTTTCATGTGTGTGTTGTTTCGTCTGTCTTTCTTCATAACATTGTATTAAAGTAGTGACAAAAGTGGTAGCTTTTGTCTGAAAGATTACCTTTGTCAGCCTATTGTGATATAGCACCACAAAATATATGGTGCATTTAGATGTATATTTTTATCTATAGCAATCTTGTTTGGTAATTAGGGAGAAATAAAATATAGTTGTTAAATGTTCACAAAAATATTGTAGTCTATGTGTGGAAGTATAGATATAATAACTTAATGATATTTTCAGTTGACTTTCTCTTTTGATATTCAAGTTGTATAAGACCTTGTTTTATTTTTCTTACATTAATATTCTTATAAGATTTTTCTCTTTTATCAACATTGAAGCTATATATAAATATAAAATTAATAATAGTATAATTTGTTTTTATAATAAAATTTAAAATTTCCAAAAATCTTGATGTTATGTAAATATTTTATTAGAATTTTTTTAATTTAGTAAATTATTTTTTTTATTAATAATAAAATTAAAATAATATTAAATTTTAATTTTTTAAAACAAAATATTTTTACGTCCAGAGGCGTACCCTGTACATATAAACACGATATTAAATTTTGGAGCAACAAAAAATCTTGGCCGTTTAAGTGAGGGAAAGCACTTCTGTAACTTGGAGTGAAATCAATGCAAACTAACTTAATTTCTTCTGCGGAATCCAACAGTTTTAATGATGTGAATTGGTCGTGTCATCGTACCAAGGAAATTGCCTCCATGCTAAAAGTTTTCGTCATCATACGGAGACAAATGTAATATATACACGAATAATGAATAAGGCGTTAAGTTTTATGGTTCCACTTGCAAAAGTGGACAAGAAGCTTTTATGAAGAAAACAGGCTTTTCTTACTTTAAAGCGCAGAGAATTGGTTCTTGCTTTCAGTAGACATGCAGATTTATATGTGAGCATGATCTGTTTCTTTTCTTCATTCTCTCTTGCCGCATAGTTTTTCGTTTTCCCACAATTCACCTGTTTCAGCGATCCCTCTTTCGGCAGAGACAAGGTAGGTTCACTCATCAGGTATGTATTTTATGTCCACATTTTAAAACTATTTGTCTGTTCTATTCACAGTTTCTTGCCAACACCTTCTGACTGTCTTCAGCGAGAAAAATTCATTGATAAGTTTTCAGGAGTGATAGAAACATCTGTTATAGGTGTCGCAAATGCCATTGCTATATGACAATATAAAAAGCAAGTGTAAGTATATGGGTTCTGGACATTTGAATCTGAATGTTTGGTATGGATACATAGTTGAAGTGTAAAGACAACCAGCAAGTATGTTTTGACTTAAAATGTTTAAATAATGAATGAATATTTCATTCAACATAGATGCTATGTGGGCATAATTATTTACAAAATCATTCCAACATGCCAGTAACCTTCGTTGTCGTTGTTTAAAAGCTTCTCCCCACAATCAGATCTTTCTTCATGATACAAACTTGTATACTTCTTATACCCACTACCCAAATATGAATTTTGGATGTAACCACACCATCAACGAAGCATAGAAACAAGAAGTGGGTATTTGTGAAGTTTATTATGAAAGGTTCAAGGGAGTCACAGAGGTGGGGGAACAAGCGGGTTCAGTTCCAGGAGCCTTACAATAAAATGCCCAAATCATGTGGAGCATCTTCTGGTAAGCATCAGTAGTTCTATTGACGGGTTCTAGCAGCAATACCCATAACTATAATACAATCAATCTCATATTTAAGATAGATCTTACAGTTTAGTAATTTGTTACAGGGTTTATCTGATGCGGTACCCACTTACTAATTGCCTTCGGAATGGATGTTAAATTAGCCAAAAAAAAAACGAAAAAATACGGGTGCGTTAAAAGTTTGGTTTTGGGTTCTTGCATCGGTTGGTTCTCCATATGTAGGTAATAAAAGGCATCTTGCCTAATTGGACACGAAAGATCAGAATGTTTCACATTTCTGTAAAAGTGGGTGGATGGTAGCAGAAATGGAGTTTATCCGTTCTATGGTGGCAAACAGGTGGATTATCTGTTTTCACCATGGAATGTAAATTTTTTGGCCAAAGATTTTATAGAATACACCAACCAGTCTATGAATATAAAGAGCGCACTCTCATGGGGTGTCTTAAAATTTTGCTTTTGGGCTTTGTGCTTCTGTAGGATTCAATACAGAACTAATGAAGAGTATTTGGCCTTATTTAGCTACATTAGGACCATTTTACATTTATATATTAATCTCTTTTATATTCAGATTTTCTCTCACAGATAATTTTTACATGTATACATAAGTAGGCAAATAAAACACACACTACATTAATCTTAAACCTAATTCTTAGATCTCATCTGCAGAAACCCGCCTCTTGTACACTAGCTAATGCATTAGGAATAACCCAATTAAAATCAGGATTATAACTACATTAAAATACAAATCGCATAAAAAATTAATGCTTTATTGAAATTTTAGGTTGTATAATACAGTTTTAAAAAGGAGATTTCAAGTAAGGAAATCAGACATTCCAACATTAGATATTAAATTTCATATTTAATGCACATTGGGAAACTGTAACTGCTAATTCCAAGAGCTCGCCTTACAAATGACGCCCGCCAATTTGCCACCTCTACTATGCCTTCATTATCAACGTTCTGTACAATGACCGATTGGTAATGTTGTATTAACTCAGTTTCCTTGATTGGTGTCATCGGCTTTGGTCCAATTAGACAAGTAGTTTTTGTATGCTGGTAGTGTTTGTATGCTACAAACTGAGTTATCGGTTATAATGTGATGCAAAATCATGGTGAATGGTGTTGTTAAAATGCTTATGTTTTGGGATTGACTTGAGGTGCAAGGCGAATATACTTCAGGAGCACCAGGGGTGGTTGATAACTTTGCACTCCACTCAGACAAGGATATTTAGTAGAGGATTTAGTAGTTGTGCACCCTAATTTTGCGCTTCTAATTATCGTACGTGAAAATTTCAAATCACTCCCAATTTTTTACAGCAGCTTACTTGGCAAGTCCCCTGCTTATAAATAAGGTTTCAGGGCCACATCAGCATGCTTTTTGTCAAAGTGTCCAAAAAGGCCCAAAAAAAAGTGAGACCAATACTTGTGCATTCACAGTATGTTTTATTGTTGGCTGATGTGGAATCACATGATTGGTTGCTTTTTAGATCAAAGGAATACATTTTGTTTAATTATGGGTAGTCATCATCAACACTAACAACTTTAAAGTCACAACTATTGATCTAATATTGATAAAAATATTGGGCATTATATAAACAACTACTATCACAACTATTGAAACATGCTGAGGTACTGGGTCCTCACTAGATTAGACATTGAGTTTATTGGCTGTCATTGTCTCAATTTATTACTAAATTCTATTTGAAGGGAGGTTAAAAATAAAATGATACCTAAATATAACCACCAATGTAAGGGATTAAGGTGTATATTATATACTTTTTATTCCACACTTTAGCTTTCACTACACATTATATAGCCATGATTAGATTGTGTGGTGTGACCTAATTCACCAAAACTTAAATTTGTAGGTTTTGTCTTTCTAAAGTCAACCATTTTTAAAATTAATTGCTACTTCACTAGATAGTTTAAATTAGTGACCACGGTTATTATATATAAGGACATTTCATAGAAGTCATTTGAAGGGATAATCAATTTAAGAATCGTACAAAGATAAAATAGATTCAAACACATTGAAAACTAACATTTTGTATTTAGACCTTACACCGACCCACTAATATCCCATATTTGCATTTGTATAGTGTGCTTTAACATGTATGCATTTTTCTATTTATTAGACATATCTACATATACAGATGCATGTGAGGCTTAATCTCCCCTTTATGTGATATTTTTTATAAAAAAATTATTGTATTTTACAATAAAAATGTTTTTTTTCTAAAAAAAATATTGTATTTTATAGTAAAAATGTTTAAATATGGTCATACAACCATCAAATTTAGGTCTTGATTCATGCATATACATATAGGATACTGTAATCTTTAAAGAGTGTTAACGGTCTGCCAAAAATGTTCCATTAATGAGATAACAATTTTGCTATGTATTTTAGGATAAATTTATATAAATATAGCCATACAAAAATCAAATTTAGCCTTGGATTTGATTCTCATATATTGTGATAGGAGTCATGAGTGTTGACTATGATGACAAAATGAAGTGTTCAAGTTATACTTTCTAGGAGCTAGAGGAGAAGAACAAAAGAGGGTATTTACCTAGCAAAGAGTGAATTTTGTCCATGGAAATTTAGAAAGAAACCAAGGTAAGGAAAACATTGAGAGGCAGGCAGCCTATGCAAACAAACAAATAGGGATTTGATTCTAGGTATTAGAATAATATGATATTTGAAAACAACCATAGATAAAACCACATAATCAATGGAACAAAAATACAGAACCAAATTTGGTTGTTAGTGGTTCAATTTGATAGTTACTCAAGAATTGACATTCATTGTTCCAATCACAAAAATTCAAAGAAGTGGCTCAATATAAATAAAATATTATACATTTTTATTATTATATTTCATTAATGTAATACATAATTAAATTATATAACTTCAAACATAATTAAAATAATATAATAATTTTTTAAAATATTGATTATAATTCAATATTTATGTTACCTTAATATATTATTTGTATTATTTACATTATATAGATTTTTATTAAAATATTTATTTTAAGAAATCATATTATTCATTGTAGTTTTATTATAATTTCAAATTTTATTTATCATGTCTTCATTTTATATTATAATATGATACTGTTATATTCCATTAATGTATTACATAATTAAATTTATATAACTTCAAACATAATTAAATTTATATAATATTTTTTCAAATAATGATTATAATTTAATATTTATGTTACATAAATATATTATTTGTATTATTTATATTATACAGATTTTTATTATAATATTTATTTTAAAAAATCATATTATTCATTGTAGTTTTATTATTATTTTAAAATTAATTTATCCTATCTTCATTTTATATTATAGGTAATATGATAAAAAATGTAAAAAGATATATTTCTATGTTATTTATATAGATTATTTAATAAGATAGATAAGCTAGTATAGATATACCTAGGTGTAAGTGGAAATGGAAAATAATAGATCATTCAGTATCAAAAAATTTGATAGAGTAAGGGTGCCTAAGGGAGAAAACCTATTAATTGAGGTACTAGATTGTGTCACAAAACAAGCCACAACCTACGCAGAGAATGCTCTAATCAAAAAATTCCTTGGTGCCAAATTTTTAAGATCGACCATCAAAGAATGGATAAATGAAAAATGGAATGTCAATTTGGTCTTAAATTTCCTACCGAAAGGTTTCTTTTTCGTACTCTTTCATTATGTTGATTAAAAGGAAAGTATTCTTAGTGAAGGGCCTCAAATGAACATGGGATCTTACCTATACGTTCAAATATGGGCTCCAAACTTTAATCAAAGGGAATTTAACCCCTCGGTTGGTCCTTGTTGGATTCGACTATAGAACCTACCACTAGAGTATTGGATGTAAGAATGTCTTCTCAAGAATGTAAATCGATTGGGAATTCCTTTGGAAGCGTATTTGGGGGGCAAAGATTCTCTACTAAATGTGCAATCAAAGTTGATAGGGATTAGATGGATCCCAAAATAGATTAGACTCACGACACCCTCAAGGATAGGGGAAGAGCACCAGTAGCCATTATAGTTCCAATAACCATTATATCATACATGCTAATTAAAAGCCCACTAAAAAATTCCAAATGTACCAATAGTTGTCCACTTTATATCTAGTGGCTAAAAAAATAATGCTTAATTGGATTAATTGTCCATATGTATTGGACAAATAGTGCACTATTATTGGGGCATTTGTGCATATTTTGTGGTGCTCAAAGTGAATGGGTATGGGGACAAGAGAGAATATGTATTAGGCGACACTTTGAAATGAGTACTTTTTGACCCTTCCACCCTTAACAATTTCCATAGCATGTGTCATTACTACTCAAAAGCCACAATTTTTTCTATCCATAGTGAGGAATATCTTGAGAAGGTAGCAAGATACTTGAATGGTTTGAAGTATAGTTAACAAGATGAGTTGTCTAGTATCACCTAAGATTCTTGAAGAGGCATATAGCTTGCCATCAAGGTAGAAGGAAAGCTTCAAAGAAGACAATTTTAGTAAGGGAGAAATAGAGGAAGAGGTTATCAAGGAAAGCGACAACAGATTGGAAGAGGACATCAACAACAACAAGAAGGGGTTGGAAGCTCAAGTGGGATAGTAAATCAAGAAAGTGATGGATACCAAAACAAAGGACGAAGATCAGTTGGAAGAGGAGGTTTCCAAGGAAGAGAAAGAGGCTTTACCAGGAAATGTTTCAAATGCAATTAATATGTTGGTCACAAGAGTTGGGAGTGTCTAGAATCTTCACAAGAAGACTATACAAGAAATGAAAGAAGTAATCAGATTATACATGTCGGTATGTGCATGATCATCATGGAAAAAATAGGCCCTTAAGTGGCAAAAAATTTAGAAAAATCAGAGTTAGGCAACTTGACATAAAAATTTGAATAAGTTATCTATATTATTTCAAAAATATGTAAGAATGGAATTAGTAGCAAATTGAATGTAGTTTCTAAACTACTAGGTTTATTTTTTTTTTTAAATCTACTTGGTGAAAATTTGAAATTTCAATGAAGTAATACTTAAATTTTAGGGAAAAAATAAGAAGTAGGTGTCTATCTAATCACCCTAACCACAATAAAATGATAATATTTTTTTGTAAGATTTTAAATATAAGTAGAGGACTCATGTCCCAATGTGATGCATATTTTTTTGTAATTTTTTTCCAAGTAAATAATTAATTATGAATTTTTTATTACAACTTTTAAAAAATGTAAAAAATCATATGTCTGACCACCTTAACTTGGTCAAAACTTCATGAAATTCATTTTTTTTTAATCCTATAGTATGCAAAGCAAAGAATGTGACGCATGTTTTGGATTCAAAAACTGTGGTACCGTTTGAAAGCTATAGATTTTTTTCAATCAATCTATCAATTAGGACTTCAATCGTAATTCAAATAGAAAATGAATAATAATTATTTATTAAATTCAAAGTAAAGCATAATTTATATTGGTTTAAAGTTGAGAATCTCCTTTAAAAATCCTTTTCTTTTCATCAATTTTGGGTAGAAAAAAGTCGTTAGCCACATACCCTACACATACCCATCATATCGCCACTTTTTGGCCCATCATCATCCTACACATACTCATGCGGATCTAGAGAGTGTTGGATCACCAACACATCACCAAGAAGAACCTAAATTAGGAGAATCATTACTACTCAAAAGGGTGTTACTGAAGCCAGCCAAAGAGAATCAAGAACTAGTACAAAGGAGAGCCTTGTTCAAAACAAAATGAAAGAAAAAAAATAAATGTTGTAAGTTGATTATAGATAGTGGAAGTATCGATAACATAGTGTCTATTGAAATGGTAGAGAAATTGAGTCTTGAAAGAACCAAAAATCACACACTACATATAGAGTTTCTTAGTTATAAAAGCATATCAATTGTTAGTTAATGAAAAGTCTATGGTTGAAGTCTAAATTGGCAATTATATGGATAATATTGTTTGTGATATCATGTCCATGGATGTGTGTCATGTGTTGCTTGGTAGGCCTTGGTAGTTTGATAGGAAAGTGGTGCATAATGTGAGAGATAATACCTACACTATTGAGAAGAATGGGGTCAAGCATACCATCTTGCCTATGCAAGAACAAGAAGAGGACAATAGTAGTGGAAGCAATAGTAAGGTAATGTTGGTAGGTGGAAAAGAGTTTTTACATGAGATGAAGAAGGAAGAAGTAGGAGTTGCTTTGGATTCTATTTTTTCTACTATTTTTACCTCTACAAGATTAGATGGTTTGCCTAATGAAGTGCAAGGTATTTTGAATGAATATATGGATATTGTAGTAGTGGATCTTCCTGATGATTTTCCACCCATGAGGAGGATTAATCATCATATGGATTTGATTCTAGGGGCTAGCCTTCCAAACAAGGCTTCCTATAGATTGACTCCTAAAGAGAATAAGGAGATTCAAAAACAAGTTGAGGAATTACTCAAGAAAGGTTTGATAAGAGAGAGTATTAACCCTTGTGATGTTCTTATAGTTCTAGTTCCAAAAATGGAGGTGAATGGAGAATGTGCAGTGATTCTAGAACCATCAATAAGATAAATATTAGATATAGATTTCCTATTCCTAGAATCAAAGATTTAATGGATTGTCTGAGTGGCTCAATGTATTTTTATAAGATAGATCTGAAAAGTGGTTACCATCACATTAGAATCAAACCTGGGGATGAATGGAAAACAACATTTAAAACTAATGATGGGCTTTATGAATGGTTGGCTATGCCTTTTGGGCTAAGTTCTAATGCCCTTAATACTTTTATGAGGCTTATGAATGAGGTCTTGAAACCGTTTCTTGAGAAGTTTTTTATTGTGTATCTTGATGACATTTTGGTGTTTAGTAGGTAAAAAGAGGAGCACTTGGAGCATTTGGGAATGGTTATTACAAGGTCACATGAGGAGAAGTTGTAGATTAACTAAGTAAGAAGTGTGTGTTTATGGAGATTGAAATGGTTTATTTAGGCTTTGTGGTGTCCAAGGATGGATTGAAGATTGATAAGGAGAAGGTTCAAGCCATCATTGATTGGCCAAAACCTAAGAGTGCAATGGAGGTAAGATTTTTTCATGGCCTTGCTATTTTTTACAAGAAGTTTATGAAGAATTTCAGTCATGTAGTTGCTCCAATTCTTGAGACAATTAAGGGGAACAAAAATCAGTTTGGATGGACACAAGAGGCTGAAAAAAGTTTCTAATTTCTCAAACAAAAGGTGAGTGAACAGCCTATTTTTACTTTACCTAATTTCAATAAAGTATTCCAAGTTGAATGTGATGCTAGTGGATTGGAAATAGGGGTTGTTCTTAGTCAAGAAGGAAAACTTTTGGCTTATTTTCGTGAAAAGTTAAATGATGCTAAGAAGAAATATTTAGCCTATGATCTTGAGTTTTATGCATTAGTTCAGTCATTGAAGAAGTGGAGGCATTATTTGCTTCCTAAGGAGTTCATTGTCCATATGGATAATCATGCATTACAATTTATAAACAACCAACATAAGTTGAACCAAAGGCATGCTAAATGGGTAGAGTATCTTCAAAGTTTTAACTTTGTGTTGAAACATAAGAGTGGACAAACAAATAAGGCTTTTGATGCACTAACTAGGAGAAGCTTATTGTTTCATGAAATTTAGGCTTGTAGTGTGGGTTTTCATAGTTTCAAGGAGTTGTATATTGATTATGCATATTTCAAGGAAGCTTTTGAAGCTTGTAGTAGTCTTATCAACAGAGATAGAGAGTAGTGGATGGAATTTATGCTTCAAGAATTTTTTTTGTTCAAAGAGAAACAAATTATGCATCCATAGAGGACCAATGAGGGATAATTTATTGAAGGAGAAACATTGTAGTAGCCTAGCACGACACTTTGGGAAAGAAAAAACTTATTTTTAGTTGAGAACACATTATTATTGGACAAAGATATAGATAGATGTTAAAAAGTATGTGGAGAGGTGCAAATTTTGTCAGATGGCAAAAGGGAAGAGTCAAAATGCTGGTTTATATCAACCATTACCAGTTCCATCTATACCATGGGACTCTGTAAGTATGGATTTTGTTTTGGGTTTTCCTCGTACCCAAAGGGGCAATGATTCCATTTTTGTAGTTGTGGATAGGTTCTCTAAAATGGTTCATTTTATTCCATGTAAGAGAACAAGTGATGCTACCAATATTGCTAACTTGTTTTTCAAGGAAGTGGTACAGTTGCATGGTATCCCAAGAAGTATCATATATAATCATGACACCAAGTTTGTGGGGAATTTTTGGTAAAATATTTGGAAAATTTAGGCACACACCTCAATTTTAGTTCAGCTTATCACCCCCAAATAGATGGCCAAACTGAGGTTGTCAATCAGATTCTTGGTGATATGTTATGTTGGCTTGTTGGAAACACACCTAGCCATTGGGATATGGCATTGGCACAAATGGAATTTGCATATAATGATTCTCAAGATCAAAGTATAGGTTTCAACCTATCTTACATTGTATATGGCATGCATGTCATATCCCTCGATACCTTGTTAATCATTTTACATGACCCTAGCCCCGATGTAATTTGGACTAGGGCTGGAACTTCAGACTATAATGTGCTAACATAAATAACTATGTGGGTGGGTGTGAGTGTGTGTTAAATAAGAACCTTGATGTTATTATTATTATTGTGATTATCACTCTTATTATGTTATTTTAATTTAATACATTGAATGTTTGATTAATGCAAACTAACAATTTGGATGTTGTACTGGTGTGAGGTTTGTTGTTGGATGCAGGTGCCAGGGGTGGAAAGTGAGGTGGATTATGTGGTTTCATTGGTTGAGAGATAGACAATTGGTATGTCATTCTATTGTTGACCTTGTCTATAGATTCCAGTAGCCTGAGGTTCATCCAACCTAGGATTTTTATATATATTTTTGCTAGAGCTACTTGACTCGGCTAGGTAGAGCCATTAGGACCACTTAAATGTTTTGATTAAGGTCTATGATTGAACAAAAAATAAATAAATGAATTGTGGACAAGTAAATAATAAACCATAAATTTAGTAACTACAAAATATTAAATAAAATAAAATAGATGGGAGTTAAAAAAAAAGAGAGAGACAAGGCAATGAGTCCCATGACTATATAATGTTAAGGTGAATAAAAATAAAAATAAATCATAAAATTTGAAATGTCACTTGCAAGGGGCGTATAAACCAAGACTCCCATTAATCGAAATAAATGAAAAGAAGAAATAAATTCCATCATTGAGCAAATATGGAAAGAAAGAGAAGGACACAGGAAAAGGAAGGAAATTCTTTCACGGGTGAAGAAGGCGGCTAAGACAGTAGCAGAGGCAGAAATCTTGACCAAGGAGGAAGAATCTTAGTGAAGAGGAGAACAACAAAAGCATTAAGAGGCCTGAAAACCCCTACAATAGCTGCCAATGGTAGGAAAGAACTTTGACCAGCATGGCATGGAGAAACTCGTCCCTTTTTCCTTAAATCGACTGGCAAAGATCTCATTTTGGAGGAGAAAAATGGTGGGAAGAGAAGAAAAAGAAGAAGGGTGTGGTTGTTTCAAGGGACTGGACGGGTTTTGAAGAGGAGACCAAAGTTTGACAGCTAGGGCATTCCATTTTTCTACTCCAGATCTCACCATCTCAGGTTTGAAATCCTTTTATTATGCAATACCATTCTATGATACAGCCTTTGTGAAATTTTATTTTGGCTTTGGAATCTTGATGTAAAGTTCTTGCAATAATTTATTTTGAGAGCTCACCACATGCTCAAGAGCTGGGAGCTGTATTTTACTTTATAAATTTGAGCAAGTGTAAAGGAAATAACTTAAGAAACTAAGAACTCAAAAAAATAAACTCCACACCAACTGTAGTATGGGGTGATTGAATAGGGAATCTCTTCTTGCCTAATCTAAACAAAAAACAATGAAGCAAATGCATTAAAATACCTCTTTCGGCATAATTTTAATGGTCTAGTTTTTAGCAAGAAAGTTAGCTGGTAAAAAAATGAAGCAAATGCATTAAAACACCTCTTTCAGCATAATTTTAATGGTCTAGTTTTTAGCAAGTTAGCTGGTAAAAAATGAAGCAAATGCATTAAAATACCTCTTTCAGCATAATTTTAATGGTTGGCTTTTAGCAAGAAAGTTAGCTAGTAAAAAATGAAGCAAATGCATTAAAATACCTCTTTCAGCATAATTTTAATGGTCTGGTTTTTAGCAAGAAAGTTAGCTAGTCAAAAATGACGCAAATGCATTAAATTACCTCTTTCAGCATAGTTTAAATGGTCTGGTTTTTAGTAAGTTAGCTAGTCAAAATGGTGCAAATGCATTAAAATACCTCTTCTAGCATAGTCTTAATGGTCAGATTTTTATTAGTAAGATAGTAGGTCTAATCTGATGCAAATGAGTAAGATATCTCCTTTAGTTGTTGCCATAATGGTCTGATCTTACTTTAGAAGTGGAGCTGGGTAAGTCTGATATAAGAAAAATTTAAGATAACTCCCTTAGCTATTGTCTTATTGGACCAATTTTACCTTAGAAATGGTGCGGGTCAAATCTATTACAATTTAAATGAAAATTTGTGGGATGCTAACTCTATGTAACACCTACACATTGTATAATCTCTACTTAAAAGTGTTGGTGGCAAGGTATTCCCTCTTCATAGAGGTTTCCCAAATTGAAGCATCAAACAATGTTATTGATAAAAATAACTCTTTCATAACCTTAGGCTAAGTCTAAGACGAAGACGTGGTAAATGTAAGAAAAATTTGGGGGAAGTTGAATTGATCTATCGTTGTCCACAAATTAAATATCCCCTCCATACCTCTCTGCCTTGTTGGCTACTAGGAAAACCATCTATATGTGGGTTATTTTTGTTATGAACAAGAAAATAGGTAGTCATTCTCCTCTAATGGAGAACTTGAACTGATGTAGTATGGAATTACAATCCCTACAACTTCATGTTTTGAAAATTATTCTCAAAGGAATTAATAGAATAGGTAACCACATCAAGCTATCTAGAGATGCAGAGTTACCTCCCCTCCACCATAAAGTGTCTAGGAGTAAGGGGTGCTCTTCTTGAAATATCTGGCCATGCCATGTTGGTTGTAGCTATGATGGTAGACTATTGATCCTAAGTTGGAACCTACTGAGTTGAGTCGGGAACCTACTTCTTGTCCAACGCTAGGCCTGAGCCAAGGAATAGTACTACTCGAGATGGACGGTAGTCTAGGAGTAGCACTAGGCTCGAGATGGACAAAAGACTAGGGCCAGTACTATGCTTGAGATGGACTATAGTCTAGGGGCAGTGCTAAGCTTGAGATGGACGATGGTCTAGGGGTGGCACTAGGCTCGAGATGGACAAAATTCTAGGGGCAGCAATATGCTCGAGATGGACAAGAGTCTATGAGCAATACTAGCTTGAGATGGTCATTAGTCTAGGGGCCTTCCATGCCAACGATGGCTACTCTTGGTTGCTTAGCCAATAGGACATCAAGAAGGAAAATTCCCTAGCAAGCTCAAGTAGGTAGAATGAACTTCCTGTGTAATCCCTATAGCTGTTAAGGGATCCTTAAGCTACCATAGCTAGGTGTACCATGGAAAGAGGGTCACTAGGAAGACAATTTGCACATAATTTAGGGGATTGAATGACACACTATCTCTCTCTCTCACCACAGGCCACATAATCCACTTGGAGGGGTGGATAGGGTTTGAATCCACTTTGGTTGGGATCAATTTTCACCCCACCACGAGCAAAGTAAGCAGGGACGTGGAGATAACTCAAACTCAATCATGAAGGTATGTACAAGCCAGTTAGTAGCTTCCTTATGGTTTAATGCAACAATTCGTACTAGTAGGTTTATGTAACTGATCTATGATATTATAATGATTAAGCTGATCACCATTATTGTTTATATGATTCTAACCTTCTATGTGATCCTTCTTGCATGATGAAGAGAAAAAAAAAATTGTGCAGATTTTCTCTTCATTGGGGCAGTTTTTACAATGCATCCTAGAGGTGTTTTTGAACTTCAAAATCTGGGTGATATGGAGAAACAAAGTGCAGATGGTGAAGACTTTGTTAAGACCATACATGGCCTTTATGAGGAGGTTAAAAGACACATTGATGGAAGCAATCTAAAATATAAATGATATGTTGATCAGAAACAGAGAGAGGTGCACTTTCAAGAAGGGGATCTTGTAATGGCTCATCTTCAGAGGGAAAGATTTCCTACTGGTACCTATAACAAGCTGAAAAATGAAAAATATTGGGCCTTGTAGGATCCTTAGAAAATATTCAGTGAATGCTTTTGAACTCATCCTTCCCCCCAAACTAGGCATTTCACCCATCTTCAATGTCACAAAATTATTCCCTTATCAAGCTCCTATAGATGTTGGAATAGCAGAGATAGAACTTAAAACTATGGTAGAGCAACAAGGTACTACACCAGCCCTACTAGAAATTGAATGCATCTTGGACACACAGTTGGTACAAAAGACCTGAGGCAGGGATTATTTCCAATATTTGGTGAAATGGAAAGACTGTCCAGTAGAGGATGCTTCATGGTTATCTACATCTACTAACCCATTATTTCATGGAAGACCTCATGAGTAGGAGCTCATGAATCCTAATTAGTGGGGGAGCTTGATGCAGGGGAATTTTCTCCATTTTAGATTTGTGATTTGTTAGTGTTTGTTTTTTTTCTAATGTTTTTGTTTGTTTGTGGTGGTTCATTTTGGTGGAGGTCATTTTTGTTCAAAATATAGATCAAGCCTTTGCGAAAGGCAGTTGGGTGGACGATTGGAGTAGGGGAAGACATGGAAGGCAAGAGCAATCAGTTTTGTTGGTGTTTTTGTATTGAAACTAAAACTTTGGAAATGAATTGATTGTTTCTCTTTTTTCCATCATGCTTTTGATTGAGACTACCAAGATTTAAAACCAATTCCATGCTTCTTCCCATCATGTAATTTTGATTGCCATTGTGTTATTTGATGTAGAAAACCTGTGGTGTGTTTTGTTTATAATCTGTTCCATGAAGTTTGAACCTGTTTAATGAAATTGAATGAGAAATACATATAATCAGGTTTTGTTGAATTGCTCATGATCATTGTTGTAGTTAGAGTCAAATAACATGTCTTGAATATTGATGAATATTTTTGTTATCCATTTTAATGAATTGGCTGCGAATACACTATCTTGCTGACTATCACCATGGTTTCCCATTGAATGAGGTGGTTCTTGTTTGTAGTTGTTGTTGAAATTACTTTCCTCTGTGACTTGTTATAATCAATTTCCTACTTCCTTTTGAAGAACTCCTAGCTTGAGGGTGGTTGGTTTTTCCAACCAATGGTTGGATGGTGAGCACCACCAAAGGTCTTGGGAAAAATATTTGTTTTTTCTTGTAGGTTTTAAAGAGTTGATTAATGGGAACCAATGGTCATAGGAGAGGATATATTTTAAATTCATATTTTGTCATATAAATTTTGGGTAGGGAGAATGCTATTGTTTCCAACACTTGAGGTGTTTTTTATTTGTTGTAAAATGACTATGAAAGACCTAGTAGACATATAGTTGCAAGAAAAAATGTTTGCTTCGCCATTTCAATGCAATTATGAGAAAATATTTGTTGTTTTAAAATTTATCAAATGAAATGATGTTATTTTGTTACATGCTAGTAGAATAATGTAAATAGCTTGTGATCATTGTTTTTAGTTCAAATAAAAAAATTGAATGACTTCCCATTCAAACAATTATGTTATGTTTCTTATTTTTATAAGTCCCATGAATGCAAATATCTATAATACCACAAGTGATAGTTATTTGTAGTTTCCAAGAAAATAATAGTTTAGTCCTCATCCAAATAAGGTTCCATTTTTTCCATGCAATTTTTTCATCCTAATCATGTTGTCAAGTGTTAAATGCAAGTTGGTTTTTTGACTCCAACCTGCATCATGGAGAAAAGAAGGAAAAACATTAACAATAACAATAACCTACTATTGGAAGAATGCTTTCTCAGACCATCTCACAGTTGGCTCTCCCTCTTTAGATGGTTCCTTCGAGGAGGGCGACCCTCCCTTGATTATTTCTCCCAAGGAGTTAGAGTCTTTCCAGGATCCTCTTCTGGCTATCCCTTCTATGAAACCTTTGATGCCTCAATCTATTGTCGCTGTTTAGTCGGAACCTACATGTCCCTCATTGAATGACTCTGCTGGTCCTTGGATAGCTCTTGTATCCTCTTCTTCGTTGTTGGCTCCCTCGCTGCGTGGTGGCTCCTCACCCGGGGTGGCTATTGTGGATCCGCTCCCCTCGCCTCGCTCAATGGATTTCAATTCTGAGTCTTCTTGGTCAGTTGTACTAAGGAAGAAGATGGGACTCCCCAAATCTGTTGCTTCTTCGCAGCCTCAAGTTCAGGGAGTCAGATTAGTCCCCTCTAGTTTCGAGGTTGTTTAATCCTTGTTTGATGTTATACAGGTAGCGGTCAACTATTTCTGTTTGTTTTTCTCCTAGTTCATGTTCTAGTTTGAACTAGCTTCTTTTTTGCCCTTTGGGATTTATGTGTAAAGGCTATAGCACCTTATAAATGCTGCTTATTTTATCAAAAATAATAACCTACTATGGGGAAAATAATAGCTTCCCTCTGATATCACTAAACCTCTACAAGAAATTTTATTTGCTCTATCACATTAGATATGTAATGTTAATAAAAGATTCTTTAAAATTAAAAAGAAAAACATAAGAATAAAAATATATGTAAGTAAATACTTGGATAAATTTCCTTATGCATCTTTGATTAAAAAAAATATATCAGTAGTGTTATCTTCCATAAATTTAGCATCAATTAAAACTCCCTTATATAGAAGCCTAATGAATGTAATTGATGATTTTGTGTTACTATTCAACTACGAATGTTTTGAGCTTACAATAAAAAATAAAATAAAATAAAATTTAGGTGCAATATTACACAAATAGATAAAACTTCAATCGAAAGAGCAAGTAAAGCATTATCTAACTTTATACACTTCACTTTCCTGTGATTGTTATCTCAACAGATCCATCTAGAAACAAGTAATTTTACAAAGTGGAAATAGTTTACAAAAGAGTGAAAGGGTAGCAGTTATGCAAGAAGTGTCGAGGTGATGCAACAAAGAATGAAAATGTAACAATTGTCTTTATAAGACTTAAGAAAATGAGGCCAAAGTTTCTTTTGTTCTTAGTAAAAAAATGAAATGGACATAATGGTAACCTCTTAAAATTTTGTATTTTACTATTTGTTCCACACCTCTTAGAGGTGCACTTTGCTAGATATTGCATCTCTAAATTTAAAATATTCTGATTAGCTGAGTAGTTAGGGGTAGGAAATCTAGTAGCAGGTATTAATACATTTCCTCCTTTGTCTTTTAAATCCTCGAAGCATGTAGGAAACCAAGGAAACTAAGAAACATTTGTAACACTGCAGTTGTCTGTAAGCCTGGGTTTGCATGGGAAATTAAATTGAGGTGACACAACTAGAGGTGCATCTACCTATCTATTCGGCTATCATTATGACACTACCACTTGATCCTTGGATATGAATTTTTTCCTTGTCTTACTTGTCATGCCCACCATTTTTGACCACTTATACTTAACACAAACCCCCCAAAAAAATTGAAGCAACTTAAAAAATTCATATTTAAGGTATTGTTATTGTGATTAATGGCACCATGACATCAAGAACATTCAGTAAACAGTGCAAGGAAGGAAAAATTTCAAAAATATTTAAGACAAAAACTCTAACTTATTCTCAATATAGAAGGAACCTATTAGCCTAGACCATTTAAAAGGAAAAACATCCATCTACAATTTTTATGTAATAACGATAAGGCACTACTGAAATTTTAAGAATCGCATTATGTTCTAAGTGTTTCAAATTCAGATGTTTCAAAACTTCACCTATGTATTCTAAGGTATAGCAATTGGTCACTCTTTTTAAAATTGATGAATTGACGAACGACAAATTTCCCTTTTCCACTTACTCTAGTTTAATTAGAAGAGAAACGTTGTTATACAATAATGTTTTAAGTAAAAGTGTTTGAAATGAGAGAACAAATTTGCACTAAGCAATTTTATATAAAACAATCTTGCTTTGATACAAAATTAAAAGTAAATAAAAAATAGCTTCTTAACTCCACTATGAATATCAATATCATAAGAATTAACTAGATGCTTCTAAATTTTAATGATAGGTTAATCTTACTTTGGAGATCAAGCTAATGGTTAACTTCTTGTTGATTTGATTTACTTAGTTGTCATTGTTTAGAGTCAAGGTAAGTTTCTTGCTATGTTTAATTCCTAAATTAGATTGAATTTTTCCACCTTCAAGTCCATAGTTTCTTAACTCGTAGTGTAAAGGTTGTCAAAGCAAACTTTATTTGTATTTAAAGTTTAACTTTAAAAATATATAAAATGAACTTGCTTAATTTAAAATTTCTTGACTTTTTTTTTAATGAGGATTATAATTATGTACACATGAAATCCATTTTAATCCATAATGTAGAACTCTTTGTAATAATAAATTTAGTTTTTTTCATGCACACTAAATAATATTAAGTGTAATTTTGATGACTCTATTCAATTCAAGAGATGATAATCTAACTTGACTATTGTAATTACTTTGAATTTTTCTTTACATAAGTTTTAAATGTATGAACACTAAGGTTTAACAATTTCCATCATTTCAATCTAATGTTAAGTTTCTACAATGTATTAAATGAGTTTCCAAAATTCATCAACTTAAAAAGTTTTACTTAAAAATTTAGCCATTTCATTTCCACTCTTTTTAATAATATAACATTATTTATCTTCCTATTAAATAATTCATAAAAATAAAAGAACTTCTACAAATCATTAACTAATTTCAAAATACAAATTTTCCCTTTAAATTTTGTGTATTGATGCTAAATACTCCTTTATTTATTTACATATAGATTTAATTATTTTTCTTTAATTAATGAACGAATACTTTAATTCGTAAACAAAATAAATAGTTTCTTGTTTATGGTAATCGGAAATCAAAACATTCTTTTAACTATCAATTAAAATTTTCCCCTTTAACAATTAACTAATTCAACTTAATAGTTTTCTTTAAATTTCATTTTGTTGATCAACATTCGAAACATTTCTCAGTTGTTAGTTTTTTTTTTTTCTTATAGTTTTCTTTTTTCATTACAGGACTTTTGCATTGGATTCGTTGATGTTTATTGCAGGCGGGTCTAAATTCTTGATTTCAGGCCTCGAAATAATCAATCAATTCAGATTTCCTATAGATTTAATGTGCAGCAAGTTTATCAATCTATCATATCATTTGTAAATTCAATAATTATAAATATTTCAATCCAGAGATTTCCATTTATCATAGATTTTATACCTTAAAATCTGAATCAAGATCAAGAACTGGAAACTAAATTTCGGTTTCGAATCCAAATTTTAAAAATGTGAAATGCTAGTCATCTTGAGTCGTTGATTTTTAATTACTTTGGCAGATTGTTTTGATTTACAAAAAATTGAAATAAAAAGGAAGGATTTTATATGGCAACATCTATCCAGCCATCAGGGTTCACACTTGACTGTATTTATTAATTAATTGAAAATTGAAAAAAACATTATATTCTGATTTTCAATAAATTAATAAATATGGTCAAATGTACAGTCTGATGACTGCATAGACAATTCGAGGCGGCAGAGGCGGCCTCCCTTGGCCACCTGTGATGGTCCATGGCAGACTGTCACAGGTGGGCAGGCTGTTTTTTTAGCTTTTCAAAAAAAAAAATTAACCTTATGTTTCCTACTAATTTATTAATATTTTAATAATTACAATTAATTATGTATATATATGATTAAAACATTAAATTATATGAGCATTTCAAAAAATTTAACTATCAGTTGTAATATTAATGAAAAAACTGTCAACACCCTAACGTTGTATTTATTAAAATTTCAATTTATAAAGTCATTAATACTTATAATATTTGATTTATTTGTAATTTTTTTTTTTTATTATTTAGTTTTAGATAGTTAACACAAGTTAAATCAAAGATTTATATTTTTAGATTTATCAAACATAATTTATAATCAAATTATTTACATATAATTTAATTGATTATTTCAATTATGTGTATTAACTATGATTTGTCTACGTAATCATATATTATTTTCAAATCTACTTTTGTAGTTTCCTTATTTTAAGTCTGAAATTTGCTTCAACTATAATTGCAACACATCTATAATTTTCCTTGTTCACATTTTTTGCAAGAGTAAATTGAAGTCACAAGTGTAAATCAAATAACAAGACTAAATCAAAATTTGCATTTGAACATATATACCTAAGTTTCCCTATAATGTTCTATTTTACTTTTTTATATTAAACCATCAAAATACAATAATCATATCCATGAGCACTTTTTCAATTGTTTCATTTTTGTTAATATTTTCAATTGAAGTATAGAGAGACATATACATGGCAAACTACTAAATTTAAGCTTTTCTTTGATATCTAAACTTGCAAACAAGGTAATCCCTTTTCTTTAAAATGAGCACATAGTTTCATTTTCTTTTACATAGACTTTCAAATACAACGTAACAACTTTACAATGACATATACATTTTGCTACTCAAAATACACTATGAAGACAATGAAATCTTTCTTGAAGGCCAAACACAACTTATGCTTTTCTTCTCAAAAAAATCTTGATCAACTTCAAAGAAACATCTTCAATATTCATTCAAGAACCTAAAATAAACAAGAGAGGGAAAAAAACAACTAGCCAATGGGTTTTCCACCCATCCATAGGGTTGTGAGACAACCTGCCCTTGAGCATGGGGAATATTTAGCCACTTAGCTAACCCTTTTCAACACACCACAACAAGATCACTTCACACAAAGCGTACACGTGCACATATTTATCCTACACTTCAACAATTACAAAACACCCTAAGTACATTTCTAACACATTGGAATTCCACATAGGGGGAGTAGGGGCTCTACCAGTTAAGGGAAAAAAAAAATGTATGTATCACAATATCCCATAAGAAAATCTCCACATCAAAATAATCTATACACCACAATGCACCAACAACACACCTCTTTTCTCTCCAAATAAATCCAATATGTATGTAGATATAGGATACTCATATCCCTAAATAAGATGGGTACTCATATCCTAAATGATTGTCCCTTTGTGGGAGTTGTTCCCATTGGACCCCTTGCAGATGGAGGACCAAAATCAGCCTCTTCACAAGAGGGCATCAACTCCCCTATAAAACACATTAGGAAAAATAATAGATAACACAAAATAAAGAACATATTCACAAAACCCCTAGAACAAGCACATAAGATCTTTGTCTTTAATCAATAAAGAAAAGCATCCTACCTCAAATCACAATATCCCACTAATGGTATAATCCTTATGTAGGAGTTGAGATATAGCCCATAGAACATGTTAGAATCACTCAAGGACTCAATCCTCTAGGATCATCTACAAAATCCAACAACAACCTTCCACAAGAGGGAAAAGCAAGAATATGAAATTGCGACAATGGATGCAATATGTGGCCAATATGCAATACTCAAGATTGCAATGATATATTGGACATACACAACTTATTAAGGTGGATGATTGATACAATGTAGATATGAAGCCTCGCTTATATAGGCAAGGGTGATGATGTACCTACATTAAATGACTGTGTCATAATTAAATGACATCAGTCAATATTAAATAACCTAGGACAAAAGCATTAAATAAAAGCCAACTAGATAAGATAAGTGACAACTAATGCTTAACTAGAAAGATTCCCCCTAATTAATGCTAACTAGAAAGATACCCTCTAAAGACCTAAGTGGACTTAACAATATAAATAGGACCTAGATAAGACTAGATAGGGAAAATACCTATTTACACCAACACCTTAGATGAAAATCCTTGTCCTCCAAGCCTTCTCCTTTCTCTCCTCTTCACAACACTCTCTCTCTCTCTCTCTCTCTCTCTCTCTCTCTCTCTCTCTCTCTCTCTCTCTCTCTCTCTCCTGATGAACTCAAAGATAAGATCACTAAATCACAGAAAAACAAAAATGAGGAAGTAACACCCTCCACTCCATGAAGGAAGAGTTTTAAAGAGAAGGAAGAGGTAACGTCCTCCTACAACTAACTCAACCACCCAACTACCTCCCATTTTCATGAATTTTGTAAGTAAGGCTTAATGGGGGGTCTAAACATCGTTTATAAAGTTATAAATGAAAAAAACCTTCTAACCTATATACCTTAGACCTAAGCTCATTTCCCAAACATAAAATAGAACCTAGATCTCCTAAAATCGCTTAAAAATAACTTTAAAGTTCATAAAGTTAAAACTTACACATAAAACATAACCACATTATCACATAGCACTAAAAATAACATTTTTAAACATCATGATCAATAGACCTTAGGATTCTATGCCTAGGTTTGGCATCACACATGATGACATAAAGTGGATAAATGAACCCAATCATCCATTGGCAATATAATCCACATGTACACTCAACAAGAAGTGTCAATATAGTATATAGGAAAAACAAATCCATCATAAAAATTATCATAAATCAATTAGCAACCATAGGATAACATATAAATTTCATCATTCACAAATACATAAATCAACATGATCTCATCAGAGGGTATCATATGAAATAGTATAATCAACATAAAGTATAACATCCATAACTACACCTAAATACCATCCATGAGAAAATAAATATGCATCATCTAAGTAATCCTCTAAACAACCCCTATAACTTAATACATCTTATATACATAATACTACTACTAGCAACTAAATAATCATTAACCCATCATGACTGAGCATCTCATTCTACACATACTTGCATAATCAATCAGAGGAACACATCTGGTTATCATAGAGAAATCACGATAACCATTATATATATATAGAATTATTTAGTTAACCTTATCCAATAACAGTCAAGCATGTGAATATCATTGATGCATAGTAATGACCATCCCTCATAAACTCAAATATAGTATCCAAAGATAGAGAAACATAAAATATTGAACAAGAACCATCAAAGAAACATAGACTCAATAGGATCACAAAAGGGCGGGTTCTCACATTACTATTAGTCTCTGAAACCCAAATAAACCAATGAATACATCACAACTTTGTTAGGCATGGCATAAAAGTCGGTGTTTCATTATGGCAGGGATATATTAATAGTATATTGTATTTAAACATTCGTTAAATAGTAACATAGTTACTGAATGCTAGAAAATAAACCATATTTGTATAGATATTAATAAAATAATGAAAATTTCCATATACCAACTATGTTAATATATTAGTATTATTTACATAAATCTTAAAATTGCAATTATGCAATAATATATGAAGGTAATAACAACAAATGTGAGATTAATATTAAATATTAAAATTACTGTTAATATTATTAATAATTGATACTATTGTAATGGAAAAAGTATCCCTTCCACTTTTCCTTGCTTGTTTGGGCCCTCCTTGTGAACTAGGCTTAATGGTGCCTTGATTTAGTGTTGTGATATGTTTGACACATTCACATTAGGTCTTGGGCCCTTGTTAACTAATGAATTTAAATGGCACCTTGCTAAAGTGTTGTGTAGTGTTGTAACACACTTTCACACTTTTTTAAGGTTTTATTAATTAACTACACCTAATAAATTTCTTTTTAACCTTAATCCTGCCTTATTTAAAGTTTTGTAGAGTTTTGTAACACACTTTCACACTTTTTTAAAGTTGTCATTAATAATTGGGATGTCTTATGCTTTAATTGGCCCTATTTTGCATCTACAAGCCTCATTTAATGCATTTTTTCAAGGATAATCCCAACACAAATCACTACCTAATCATGATTTAGGTGTTTCAAGCTTGAATGGCCCATATTTAGTGATTTGAGATCATTCGCCACCTTGGGAAAATGAGTCCCAACTAAGTTTTTTGGATTTGAACTTAGTTTCACACCTTTCTAAGCATTTTTTAAAATGGTTCCAAAATTTATGCTTAGTGGGACTCATTTGCCACCTTGGGCGAATGAGTTCCGTGTGGCCCAAAATCAAAATTAATTCAAATTTTTGGTAGGATTTTATTCTCCTAGATTTGATGTTGGCTTGTAGTGTTGTAATTTTGGGAATTCTTGCATAATTGAGTATAAATACAAGGTTCTTTCTCTCATTTTAACCCCAAGCATGTAAGTATTCATCCTCATAGAAATTTTGAGTTCACAAGAGTAGTCAAGTGCTTTCAAGATTCTTCAAGTGAATATTATTAACTATTTTAGAGAAACATTCAAGCATCAAGCATCATGTCAAAGATTTCATGCATCATGTTTTTTATTGTGCTAACAATTGTGATGTAGGTTTTTATGATTCAAGCAAGTGTTTCATTCAAGATCAACATCATCCAATAAAGAGTCAAGATCTACATCCATTGTAGCCATCTTAATCATATTTGTAACACTTTACTACAAGGGTTTTGTGAGTTGCAACATCACATTGTGTTCACTCATCATTCTCCATTCATATTTCATTCTATTTCAAGGTTTGATTACCAACAAGGGGTTTGACCAAGGCAAACCCCTATCCACTAACCCCACAACATTTTCCCATTTCCTTTGTGTGTGATTTGCAAGTCTAGGTTGTATATTTCCTAAGGAGCCAGATTAGAGAAAAGTTGACAAATCATTCAAAGTTGTTGAAGTTTTCATCAAGCCTTGGAGAGCCTTGGAGAAGAGATACAGGTTACAAATTAGGGTTTTGGATCTAGAAATAAATTAGGAAGAATAGATCAAACAAAGAAGAGTAGGATCAAAATTTGAAGCTTTAGAAAACTATAACTGGACTCATTTGCCACTTCTGGCAAATGGGTCCTAGTTTCAGTCAAAATTTAGATTTTTGCAAATTCAAATACACATTTGGCAGATTCACATTCCCGCACATAAACCCATATTTTGGACTGATTCTCCTAGCTTCAAGCGAATGAGTCCCAATCATCATTAAAGTCATAATTTTCAATGTTTTAGACCTCCATCTATCCATCTCTAGATTTCTAGGTGCACATATTCCTTTCTATAGCTTTTTGTTTTGTTTCTCTTGCATCTCTAGGTCATTTTGTAGGTCATTGTATTGAATTAGGGTTTAGTGTTTCATCTTATATTTCATTGTCTTTTCCATGTTCTTACTTGGTGGTGGGTATATGTAGGCTCATGATGGGCCAAAAAGCGGCGATATGATGGGTATGTGTACGGTATGTGGTTGATGACTTTCTTTTTACCCAAAATTGATGAAATGAAAAGGATTTTTAAAGGAGATTGTCAACTTTCCACCAATATAAATTATACTTTACTTTGAATTTAATAAATAATATTATTCATTTTCTATTTGAATCCTGATTGATAGGCTGATTGAAAAATATCTATAGCTTTCAAACGGTATCACATTTTTTAAATCTAAAACATGTGTTGCATTCTATGCTTCGCATACTACAAGATTAAAAAAAAATTGAATTTCATGAAGTTTTGACCAAGTTACTTGGTGGCCAGACATACAAATTTTAATATTTTTAAAAGTTGTAATAAAAAATTCATAATTAATTATTTACTTGGAAAAAAATTACAAAAAAATATGCATCACATCGAGACATGAGTCCTCTCCTTATATCTAAAATATTATAAAAAAAATATCATTTTATTGTGGTTGGGGTGGTCATATAGACACCTACTTCTTATTTTTTCCTTGAAATTTAAGTGCTACTGCATTGAAATTTCAAATTTTCGCCAAATAGATTTTCTTTTTAAATAAACCTAGTAGTTTAGAAACTACATTCAATTTGCTAAATATTCTATTCTTACATATTTTTGGAATAATATAGATAACTTATTCAATTTATTACGTCAAGTTGCCTAACTCTGATTTTTTTGAAGTTTTCGCCACTTAAGGGCCTATTTTTTCCATGATGATCCTGCACATACCTTGGTGAACCCCTTGTTAGTTTCCAATCAGCCCCTAGGAAAGCTATATTGCAAGATATGTCTCCTTTGCATTGAGATCTCTAGGGTTATCCTTGAGTGTAGTAGATGTAAATTGGGTATGCTCTATGTAATAGTTTGTAGAATCTTACATTCTCACCATTACATGACCTTTCCCATCACCCACCTTGACTCATTCTTGCCTTTCATTAAGCGGGGACAAGAATTTGATATCCTTTCCCTACTTTGGCACATGTTATTGTCCCTTTGGCTAGTTTTTCACCATCAATATACAATGAACATGATTGGGATGTGGATGACCTGCTTTAGGTTGACTCGCGTGTTCCTTACTAGTCTTTTGAATTAGTTCTTTTTCTCTTTTTCTTCTTTTTCTTGATTTCATATGTGTAATGTGCCCTCATGAAATTCCTCTATTTGTACCTTTCAATCTTCTCTATGTCATAAATCTTTTATCGTTTTTCCTTTTATCTTTTCATTTTTCTTGTGTTTTCCTTTTGGGGATGACACAAGGCATTGAGACATTCATGTTTCTTCCATGTTGACCTAAAATATTTTCCTTTTGGAGATGATGCAAGGCATTGAGACATTCACATGTCTCTTCCATGTTGACATGAAAGGATTTTTCTTTTTTTTGCTCTCTTTGTGTCATTCTTCTAGTTCTACGAGTATTTGGGCAATGGTGAGAGTTCTGAGCTATCTAAAAACATTGTAGCAAGAACATATTGACCCCAATTCCATAGACCCCTTATGTGTTTGGAGTTTCATTTTGGGGGCAACCCCTTTTCTCTTTTTCATTTTGCATGATGTAGCTTTACATGGAAACATATGACTTGGAATAGGGCTTTCCAAGTTGGCTCTCATGTCTTCTTTTGTTAGAATTTATCATTTTCTACTTTAAAGTAATTGCTCATAGTATGGTGTTTAGCAATTTCTTTAAAGTGGGGGCATACATTGGCATTATACTTTTTCATTTTTTTTTTCCTTTTTCATGGTTCATGGTGTAGTCTTCTTACTTTATACAAGGCATTTTCTACTTTGAGGATGACATTGGGTGTGATTTACTTCAAGAGTGTGATCTATCTTAGCATATTACTTTCCTCTTAGTGGCTTGATGAAACACATTGCATCACCTAAGTTGTGAATTTTCTATTCTTTGTTTGGTCCTCTCTCAAAGACATTAGGCACAATGTTCCCTAGGTTAAAGACCTCACATGAACTAAGCAAGACTCCCTTGAACATTCTTATTATTGCATTTTCATTTGTAGTTATATGGCCACCTTGTATAACATAACTTTCACGCCTATAGAGCCATCTTTTTTGTTCATGAGCTCCAATCATACAAATTTTTGCTTGTCTCATGAAGCTTGAAAATACATTTTGCGTGGAACCTTATCAAAGTTATCAAGAGGTATAACTTTGGCATGGTTTGACAGGAAGCCGAATGAGGGAATGACTTTCCCTTAGCCACTTGCACGTGTCTATGAGAGCATACCAGCCATGAGTGTATGTTTCTCACCTTCTTGGAATTCTCACCCAGTGGACAACTTGAAGTTTCATTCCCTCAAAGTGAGTATGCATTTTTTGGATTAAAAACCTAGATCTAATCCGTATCGTTATGGAAAAATGGTTGAAGCTTGATCCACCCCTTTTATTTTTCTTTTCTTTTCATCTTTGACAGTGCATGCCTGTGCTTTTTTGATGCTCTTTTTATCATTATCATGTGTGTTCTTTTGTGCTTGTGTTGGTTTTCCATGGGATCTTGATCTTGGGGGCTTGATCACCCCTCTTGATTGTTGTTGTCCTATCTTGCTAGAATTGGTACATCTAGACCCCTCTTGATGTGTGTTTGTCTACTTTAGTGTGAGTTTGAAGCAAGTTCATCCTCTCACCAAAGTGGGGGCTAAATGTGGTAACAGAAAAAGTATCCCTTCTACTTTTCCTTGCTTGTTTGGGCCATCCTTGTGAACTAGGATTAATGGTGCCTTGATTTAGTGTTGTGATGTGTTTGACACATTCACATTAGGTCTTGGGACCTTGTGAACTAATGAATTTAAATGGTACCTTGCTAAAGTGTTGTGAAGTGTTGTAACACACTTTCACACTTTTCTAAGGTTTTATTAATTAACTACACCTAATATATCTATTTTTAACCTTAATCCTACTTTATTTAAAGTGTTGTAAAGTGTTGTAACACACTTTCACACATTTATAAGGTTGTAATTAATAATTTGGCTTTATTATGCTTTAGTTTACCCTATTTTGCATCCACAAGCCTCATTTAATGCATCTTTTTGAGGATAATCCTGACACAAATCATTACCTAATCTTGATTCAGGTGTTTCATGCTCAAATGTCCCAGATTTAGTGATCTCAGACTCATTCACCACCTTGGGCGAATGACTCACACCTATCTTTTTGGGCCCCAAACATGGTTTCACACCTTTCTAAGAATTTTTAAAAATGGTCCCAAAATTTATGTTTGGTGGGACTCATTCGCTAGTTTTCTATTTTGTTTCTTTTGCATCTGTGTCATTGTATTGAATTAGAGTTTAGTGTTTCATCTTGCATTTCATTGTCTTTTCCATGAACTCTTACTTTGTGGTGAACCCCTTGTTAGTTTGTAATCATCCCCTAGCATAGCCCTATTCCTAGATCTCTCTCTCCTTGGCATTGAGATCTCTAGGGTTACCCTTGAGTGTAGTAGGTGGAAAGTGGGTATGCTCTATGTCCTACGTCATATGATAGCATTCAAACCATCCATTTTTCCATTTACAACAAATACTAATATACATAATATTATAATTAATATTAATAGGTATAACTAACAATTAACCTTAAAACATGAAGGTGGAGGAAGAAAGATGAGTGGCACTCATGTGGTATTGGAAGGAGTAGGCTCGCAACCTGTAGCAAGCAGGTCATGGTTTTCATGAAGATTATATTTTGTGTATGCATGTATGGTGTGGTCAGCTATGAGGGTAGAGGTTTTTTGCAAGGTGAGGGGGGTTCCTTTTTTATTTAAGGGGGCTATTTTTGTTGTGAGAGGGGTTGGTTTCTTTCTATCCTTTTTGATCTACTATTTTTTTGAAGCTTGGATTAGCTATGGGGAGGTATAAGGGTGTTTCTTTTGTCTTCGTTTAGTGATGGGTTCAAGTGAAGCATTTGGTTTTAAACCCTCACTTGATTATTGTGCTTCTTTGGGTGTGAAGTCACCATCTCCTTCAAAGTGGGATGTAGTAATAATGATTTTGGGTGGGAGGGTTTGCTCTGTCTAGAAGCTCTCAAATCTTGAAAGTTAATGGTTACCTGGAAAGAAGAAAAAATAGATCGATTCTAGTGATTCAATCAGAATCTATTGCAGAGGATGTTGAGTATTTTTCTAAAAATCCCTTAATATGCAAATTCATGGGAATGTGTGTACATCGCTCCAATTTCTGGAGGTGTGGGTTCAACAAACTTAGAATTTGGAGGGTGAAATGGAAGTGATCTTGTTCGCAAATAGTTATTTTATGGTTGTGTTCAACTGTATGGCTAGTCGCAATAGAGTTTTCGAGGGTGGACCCTATTTCCACAACCAACGCACAAGGCCAACTAACAAGTCTATATCAACACATAATTAGATCTCACAAATATAGACAATCCACTTTTGATTTGTCCCATGTTATGAAATAACTTGCACAATAGAAGAATATGATATGAAATATGCTGCAAATACTTGATAATAATGATAATAACAAGCCACTTCAAGGGAAAACCTCAAAATATCTCTAATGAGAACACACTTCACACTTGATGATGAAATAAGACTCACAACCTCCTATATATACCTTTTTATGCCCAAATATCTCTAATGAGAACACACTTCACACTTGATGATGAAATAAGACTCACAACCTCCTATATATACCTATTTATGCCAAGGATATCACCTAGGCTGACTTAGACACACCTATATAAGACTTATGCCTACCTAAACAACTTAATAACAATATACTAATGATAATATGACTTAATAAAGAGTTAAGATAGCCACAAGCTGACTATTCATAACCCGATGTACACTAATATTAAGGGCGTAGCATGCCCCCTTCTTCAAAAAAGCATTGTCCTCAATGCTAATCAAGTTTGGATTCTTTTGAATGAACTCCTCATCCTCCCATGTAGCATCTTCAATTAGAAAATATTTCCTTGTAATGAGGTAACTTGGAATTGTTGATGTCACCAAGCTTCTTCATGTGTGTCTCGAAAATTAACTTTAGCTCCAAGATGTGTCTTCCCTTTACATCAAGCTCTTGATGGAAATGAATGTGTTCTTCCTTTACCTGAACCTTTTGATGTGTCATAGAGGAAGAGGTGAGGAATATATGGTATCCTTGCATTGGTTGAATAGCTTGATTAGGAACTTCTTCTTTCACTTCTTCTTCATTGCCTTCTTCTGCTTCTTCTTCTTCTGGTTGGTCTTTTGCTTCTTCTTCTTCTGTTGTTGCTTCTTCTACTTCTGCATATGCTTCTTCTTCTTCTTCTTCTTTCTTCTTCTTCTTCTTCTTCTTCTTTCGCTTCTTCTTCTTCTTCCTTCGATTGATCCACTGATCCTTCATCATCCTTTTGTCCATGTGTCTTCTTCTCCATATCCTTCCTTTCCGCATATCCACCGAAATAAATTCCTAGATCCCGTAGGAGTACTAAAGCTTGTGTCCATGGTAGCTGACCTAGAATTTTCACCTTGGGCGCTTGAGAACTCCTTTCTTGGTTCAACCATGTAGGTGCTTAACATGTTTCGTATGTCTGATATATCTCCTCTTAGGTCACACATATCCATCTTCATTGAGGAAATGTCTTCCTTGACCTTATTGATTTCATCATTATGAGTAACATCCTTGATTGTTTCACCGTCCTTGTCAGGAGTCTTCCCCGGAGTGACAACATTCTTTTTACCCCTTGTTGCAGGCCCCGACATGATGGAAACCACTAATGTTAAAATAAATCACACAAATGAAACTTAAATTCTCTAAAAATTTTACTATAATATCCTTTGGTATGTCTTCAAAAACCCAATAAAAATTAGACTTTAATTCAACAAGATGTGCGAGATATGTAGATTCCAAAAAAATAGTGTAAAAACCCTAATTCTGTAATAATTCACTTAGTTCTGCTCCAATTCTTCTGAAATATGGACTGTAGCTTCTTGAATATGTTCTTCAAAAACCCTTTAAAAATCAGAAAAAAAATTCACCAAAATCTAAAAGATATGCTCTTCCCAAAATCGCCTCCAAAATTGAGAAAAACCTTGCCTCTATGGTGCCAGGATCATGCTCTGATACAACTTGTTAAGAAATAACTTGCACAATAGAAGAATATGATATGAAATATGCTACAAATACTTGATAATAATGAGAATAACAAGCCACTTCAAGGGGGAAAACCTCCAAATATCTCTAATGAGAACACACTTTACACTTGATGATGAAATAAGACTCACAACCTCCTATATATACCTATTTATGCCAAGGATATTACCTAGGCCGACCTAAACAACTAAATAACAATATACTAATGATAATATGACTTAATAAAGAGTTAAGATAACCACAAGCTGACTATTCATAACCTGATGTACACTAATATTAAGGGCGTAGCATCCCACATCCCACAAAAATGCATAACTAGTACATCCAATCAACATAAACATGCAAACCTATCATTACATTGGAAACTACAAAAATAAGATCTCAAGGAGAATAACAATGTAGACAACTTGACTCAAACATTAGATCAAGCTCAAATCCAATTTTCCAATCATGTCCACAACTCAAGCACCATAGTCTAGGAACCCAACAAGCAACACCACAAGAATACTGAGTGACAAATGACATACCAATACTCTCATGCAAAGAAGGTATCTCACCTCCTCATACCATGCCAAACTACAACTACCTCATCCAGTCACACCCCAAAAGCCAAGGTCTAGAAAATAGCTTAACAGTAGCTCCACATAACCACAAGTTTTTCTTGACCATGTAAAACCTGCAAAACCATGGAGCCATGCAAGTACAAAACATCCTTGAAAGGAAACTACAGTTCAGGAACTCTAGGCCCATATCAAGCCAACTCCAAAACCGCCAATATGAACCTGCATCTGAGAGAGACAAGCTATTTCAGAAGCTTCTAGACCATCCAATGATCAACTCCATAGCTTACATGTAATCGGGGTACCATAAAACTATGCCTTCCAATACGAGGAAAAAAACCCAACATAAGCACATTATTCCATGACTTAAAAACAACCCAATCCTCTCCATATCATTAGGGAGCCTCATGCACATACACCCAATATGAAATCTTTTGCTGCAACAAAACCACGAAGAAAAATATTCCACCCCATGTATTACGTTCAAACTACTACCAACTCACGAGCTTTAGGTCACATCATTTCAATATGACCAACTCAAGTTTCTCCATCTTCACCATTTTCCATGTTGAGTGTTGTCACTTGAAACCCAAAAAAAATAGAAAGAATTTCTACTCACCAAAGGATCAATTCATCAAATGATTCCTCCAGATTTCCTCAAGCATGCCAGGCTAAGAAAACTTCATAGAAGGAATGCCTAGAACAAGAAATACCAAGAATAAATGAATTCCAAAACATGGCTTTGATACCACTTGTTAGGAAATATCAGTGTTCATCCTAGAAATAAACATCCAAGATCAGTCTAGTGCCTTTAGTAACTTTTATTTCTTTAGATTGCCTCAAAGAAACGTACTACCATGCCATAAAGTGGAATAACACATAGTTCATTTCCCACATTAATCCTTTTGAGAGAAACTCATGCAAAAAAACTAGTTCCAACAACGCACACAAACGGATTCAACAAACAGAATCAATAAACATGAAAAATGGAATAGAAGATATGAACACATAGATATACATAAGGAAAAACCCTTATGGGTAAAAAACCCCATACTCCAAAAGACCCAGATCACCATTATATTATTCAACAACAAAAGTATAGTTACAAATACAATATCAGGCTCATGACCTTTATTGGAGATTTACATCTTGTTCCATTCTAGAGAGTGTATGGTAGCATAACCCTACTTCAATCTCACTTCTCTCTTCGAGAGACTTCTCTCTTTCCTCTACCCAGCCTCTCAGCCTGATCGCTGGCCTCTTGGCCTGTCAGCCACACAACCGCTCAGCCTCACAGCCTACGAGATTCCTCTTAGTTCTTCGAGATCAACACCCACACCCATTTAGGGTTTCCATACTTGCTATCTTCACCATCAAGCCACCTATTCACCTCGAGCCACATGCCATCATCTAGCATTTAATTCTAATTATTGGATAAGCAATCATTCAAAACTCCATCATCAAGCTTAGGGTTATTCACCTAACACCATGCCACCTTTTCGAAGAGACATTGATTATAGTCTCACCAATTTCCACCAAGCACATGGGCCCACATGCCATCTATCCTCCATGTCATCACCACTTCTTGGCCTCTATCATGATCCACTGTTGTCACCATCCTATCAGGACCCACCAAAGACACCGATGAGCAACAATCAATACATCGCCTTATCAAGGAGACTGTATATCATCTACCTTTGATATCAGGATGTCCTTTTGATATTTGCTTTACTGTTCCAAGTGATCCCCACATCCATCAACTTATCGAAGTATCGAGGAGACATGACTCTGAATCTCATCGATAATAACAAGTCACCGCGATACCACTCCAATCGCTAAGTCACAAAAAACCTAAACCTTAGAACCTCTTGTCAGAGGTTACTGTTGTGCATTTTTTGCACACATGCCTCGCTGTAGGCAGGGACCCCCTTTCTTTCACTCCTGATAGGCTGCTTTGCTCCTGTCTTGTTTTGCATGCCCCATTTCCAAGCCCAAATTGGTCATGTGCCTTCAAACGATCAAATTCCCCTACCCAAATTCACCTACTTGGGGTATTCAAATCTACAGAGAAATAAAGTCCCCCATCCCCTTTCTGCCTTTTGTCTTGCTTTGGCTATTTCGGAAACATCTGTGGACCCCTGTCGGTCCAGTTTCCACATTTTTGGCTTTGGGGACAACTTTTTGGTGGATTTGGGATGTGTTTGGGGTGTTTCAATGAGCTGCCAAGATTTTGTAAACGTTCCGTTAAGTTTTGATGGTTTTGAAACTTTCCCTTCAGAATTCCCTTCCTCCTTGGCTATTTGGAAACATCTGTGGACCCCCATCGCTCCCGTTTCCTCATTTTTGACTTTGGGGTCACAATTTTTTGGATCTGGGATGTATTTGAAGTGTGTAAATGAATTGCAAAGGTTTCGTCAACATTCCGTTAAGTTTCGATGCTTTTGGAACTTTGCCTCCAGAATTCCCTTCCTCCTTGGCTGTTTGGAAACATCTGTGGACCCCCGTCGCTCTCGTTTCCTCATTTTTGACTTTGGGGTCACCCTTTTTTGGATCTAGGATGTGTTTGAAGTGCGTAAATGAACTACCAAGGTTTCGTCAATGTTCCATTAAGTTTCAATGCTTTCGAAACTTTGCCTCCGGAATTCCCTTCCTCCTTGGCTGTTTGGAAACATCTGTGGACCCCTATCGCTCCCATTTCCGCATTTTTGGCTTTGGGGTCACCCTTTTTTGTATCTGGGGTGTGTTTGGGGTGTTTCAATGAACTGCCAAGGTTTCGTCAAAGTTTGGTTAAGTTTTGATGGTTTCAGAACTTTCCCTCAGGAATTCCCTTCCTCCTTGGCTGTTTGGAAACATCTGTGGACCCCCGTCGCTCCCGTTTCCTCATTTTTGACTTTGGGGTCACCCTTTTTTGGATTTAGGATGTGTTTGAAGTGCGTAAATGAACTGTTAAGGTTTCGTCAAAGTTTGGTTAAGTTTCAGTGGTTTCAGAGCTTCGTCCCCCTTTTGTTGTTTGGAACATCCAACGGCTGCCTCCTTCCCAGCCTCTGGAGCCCGGCCCCTCCATGGCTATTTTTGAGACTTTTCCCCTCCGTGGCCGTTTCTGGGGTTCTGCCTCTCCGTCACTGTTTTGGAACTTCCGACGGCTGCCTCCTTCCCGGCCTCTGGAGCCCGGCCCCTCTGTGGCTGTTTCTGGGGTTCCGCCTCTCCGTTGCCTTTTTGGAACTTCCGGCGGCTGCCTCCCTTCCGACCTCCGGAGCCCGGCCCTCTGTGGCCGTTTCTGGGGTTCTGCCTCTCCATCGCCATTTTGGATCATCCAGCGGCTACCTCCCTTCCGCCCTCTGGAACTTGGGTCCTCTGTGGCCGTTTTTGGGAGTCCGTCCCTCTTTGGCTATTTTGAACATCCAAGAGCCTCCCTTCTTCCTGGCTATTTTGAACATCTGGGAGCCTGCCTCCTTCTCAGCTGTTTTGAAAATCCGAGAGCCTGCCTCCTTTTGGGTTGTTTTGAACATCCAGGAGCTCGCCTTCTTCCTGGCTATTTTGAACATCTAGGAGCTCGCCTTCTTTCCGGCTGTTTTGAACATCTGGGAGCTTGCCTTCTTCCCGGCTGTTTTGAACATCCAGGAGCCTGCCTCCTTCCCGGCTATTTTGAACATCCGGGAGCCCGCCTCCTTCCAGGCTGTTTTGAACATCCGGGAGCCCGTCTTCTTCCCGGCTGTTTTGGCTTCTGTCCGCTGTCTGCCTTCTGGCTTTCTTCCGCCATCTTTCCGCCCTCTGGCACTCGCACCCTTGAAGCACACATTAATGTTTATGGACCAAATGAGCTCCAAATATGAATATCAAGATATTTTGATGATGCATGGATAGATCTAATAGGGAATTTGTAGGTTTGACTCACATTTTCCTTAACTCATGTATAAATGCACTTACGACACTTCATGTTTGCAGAGTCAAGAAGTCTTCCGTAGGTCTATCGAAGAGGCCCATTGAGGGAGTTGCCTTACCTTTTTCCAGATGATGATGATTTCTAAGGAGCTTTCTGCCCGAATCAAGGGCCACCAATCCATTGATGCCAATCATCGACGGACTCGTTTGATCAAAGGAAGAACACTGCAAGCACATCAAGCAAAAGACAACTTTCAAGCAGTTTTAGCTACAGTGAAAAGGGCAATCAGCTAAATAACAAAATTGCTATAGTAACTGGCACTAGATGACAAAATAGGGAAAAGACAAGGAATGTATTTTTAATTGTTGAATATTGTGGGGTAGGTGAAACCCTAACTTGTAATGAATCTGAGCCATTCGTTGGAAATTGATCCTAGCTATTCATTTGGGCTTTGGAAAACTATAAATAGGGGCTTGCCCCTCATTTGTAAGTGTTGGAGAGCTGTTGTAAAAAGCATTTGCAGCAATAGAAGACAACATTGCATGATTTTATGGATGTTTTCTTTGATTTTGCTTATCTTGCATGCATAGTTTTTCCTTCCATGTTAGTTTTAATGTTAGTTTCTTGAATGGGAGTGGTGATGGTGTTTGCTGTTTTAGTATTTGATGAATTTCCAACTCATGCTTTTTGTGGTTCATTGATGATGAGTCACTTTGCAAAGCTAGTCTGAGCTCATTACTTCATTGCTGCAACTTAGTTCAATTACATGTCCATGATATGCATGTGCAATTTGAAAATCTACAGTCCTTAAAAGATTGCACTAGTTTTGTGCAACTATAGGTTCTCTTGGCCAAGCAAAACTCAGTTTAGGAAGTTTGTCTACTTTAGCAGCCACCATTGTTACTGTTCATTGATAGCTTAGGATTAGAATAGCTTTCTTAACCCTTCTCCTTTTGCTATTTCTTTTAATCCTTGGTTAGAGTAGGACGCAAAGCATCACCATGAAGCTAAATCTGATGAGCTTGATGAGTTTCAACTTGTTTTGAGTGGACAGCCACTGTTTATTCACTTTCAGCACTTTGAAACTGTATTTGCAAACCCAACTTCCATGCTTTGTAACTCATCCGTAAGACCACCTTGTGATTCTAACAAATCACATCAAACTACTGAGGTATCTAAACATTGTCATGACTTGACATCCGAGAGACCTTGGGATAGTGTTCTGCAATCCGATTGTGGGAGATTGTCTTTCAAGAGAGGTAGTGCACCTACGCATTACCTGTGTTGAGAAGTGCATAAAAAATACATCAACAGAACTGGCGCTAGAAGGAGGGCTTGACACGTTGGGAATACAAAGCTGAAGATTGGAAGTGAGTCATTTTATGCCCTCCTCCTAATGCCATCAACAGAACTGGCGCTAGAAGGAGGGCATGACATGTTGAGGCTACGAAGCTGAAAGTTGGAAATCGAAAGGAGCACTTGCAAAGAAGAAATCTGAGATAGGGAGATCTCTTTCAATTCAAAAGTCAAAAAAAATTTAAGGCAAACAAGAGCTGAGTCGAAATGGAGCAGGATTTGCAAATCAACATCACTCAGCTCCATGCAAATTTGAACAAGAGACTGAAGAAGTCATTGGAGCAATTCGTGTTGGCGAATAGATGTCAGATCCATTGCACTTATAGGCATAGTGAATTGGGGTGTCTAACATTCTTGCACATAATTGAGAAGGTCTTATAGGGAGAAATTCCCTTTTGAGAAATATATCAGCCTTTAGCCCTTGCAGACTCAGAGGAAGAATTGACAACCATGGCAGCCAAGGCATTCAAGGAGCTGATCCAGGAAAATTTGAGCAGCAAGGATGGACCAAGATTGGAGGAAATATTATTGTCTTGTTGGTGCATATTTCACAATGCACCCCACTCCGAATTCACTTGCTTGTCATGTTACAATATCATTGCTCAAGCCAAGGGTTGTTCGAACAAGTTGGAGCAGCCAAATCCTAATGAAGAAAAGTTATCCAATGAGGCAGAAGAGTTGTCAACATCTGGAGGACAAGAAAATAAAGATAAACCAAGAAATTTGACACAAGTTGGTTTTGGGACAGCAAACATAGAAAATGAAAACCAAGAGGGAGGAGTTGAAAGTCTTGGGACAGCAACGTGCATTGATGAAAATCTGATTATAACCAGTTTAGAAGGCCTTCCCTCCACCAATCAAGAGCAATCCTCCACTCAAGAAGAGGAATAAATGGCAATTGAGGATGAATTGATAGAATTTGTAGCAGCATATGCTAGGACAGCCAACACAAATGTTGAAAATCAAGAAGAAGAGGAGGCTGAAAGCCTTGGGGCAGCAGAAGGAGATGGTAAAAGCATAAGCAAAATCAGGTTGAAAGACCTCTCCATCTACAATGACAGTGATCGAGAATCTAAAAATGTAGATTTGGAGGGGGAACAACCACTCATTACAGCTGTCTACCATCATGCTTCTTTTTCAAGTGATGAGGACCCGATCATGGATAGATATGACCAGCTCGTCTCTAGATTAGCAAGGGATTGGTCAGAGCTAAAATACCAAGTGGATTTGGAGGTGCTACTATTACCAAATTGGTTCAGACTTCATGATTCATCACATTCAGAGTTCACATGTGAACTAGGCCAAGAAGCCATCAAATAGGTCAAAGAACAAGCAAGGTAGCCAAGTGCCCGACCTCCTCTACTTGCTGCCCATATTGAAGAAGAAGATGAAGAGCCTGAACCGAGTGATGGATCAGCTGAAGGCGGATCTCAAGAGGATGTTGGGGCAGTAATAGAAGGACAGCAATTTACAGTATCGGACTACTGGGAGCGATGAAGTAGATCAAGTGGGAATGTTGTCCACCAGTCATCAAGAATTTCTTCCTCTTGAAGAGCAGTTATGTGCCATGGACGGTGGGCTTTTTGGTGAGTCTTTGGAGGGAAATTATGTAGTAGATTTTGGTCCCCTTGATGAGGTTCCATCAATTGATGACTTCTTTCCATTAGGAGCTGCACTACGGAGGTATGCTCATGTCGAGGAAGAGCACATCCCAAAAGACAGTAGTGATGAATACATACTCCTTGAGCCCTTGAACAATGATGCACTAGAGTTTCCAGATTGGGAGAGGAGCTCCTTCTCCATTTACAGTGATAGTGACCAAGAGGAAACAAGTGGGTGCCATGAGGAGATACATGAACAATAAAAGGAAGAAGATAAAGGTGGAGGTGTTTCGATGGCTGCCAACAAATACGACGAGCTTGGTCAACCGCGGGCTGCAACTGAGGGTCCTTCCACCTCAATCCTTGTAAATTTTCCTTCACAACCATAGAGCTACAATGAGACAGATTCGTGCATTTCATCATCCCATGACATTGAACTTCACAAAAATCAAGTTAACACGTGGGAAAGGAGATGGGATAGGATGCTGCCCCTTGAAGATAGCAATCAAGAAGAGGTTTTGGCAATGGAAACCCACGCAGATGAGGTGTTCCTCCTTCAAGAACAACCAGTTTGCTGCCCCGTCCTCCTATCCTTATGCGCGCTTAATGTCCAAAGTGTTGCACCCTCCACTGCGCCCGCTCGAGGCTACTGATGCAACGATTAATGATGTAGTGCTTTCTTTCGACTGTCCAACGCTGCCACCTCCGTGTGACGACATCCAGGTTTTATCCTTCCTTGCCCCTATTATTTCTCATAATTGCACTTATTATTTTGATTATAGGAATGAGGGAAAACAAACATGTTTATGGATTAACCATGGGTTTGGCGAGCCTCCTCAATTGCTGATTTTTCATGATGACATGATTGAACTTGAGTGCTGCAACATTGAATTTCCTTTTTCAGAATATAAAGACAAGTTTGCATGGTTAAGAACAATAACAATTGTCTATTTTCTCGTGCATGCATTACGAAATCCAGTGAATGTTAATGTTGGTTTGTCGTGCCTGAACATAGTGCTTTGTAAATATCTTTGTACATAGCTCATTTTTTAGTAGTATAAGTTTCTTGTCAATACTCTGCTTTCCTGCTTTCCTTAAGTTAGTTGGTTTGTGTAGGTTGCTCGCTTTGTAGGTTGTTTTCCTTTTGTTTGCTTTTGCTTTGTTGTTGCTTTGCTCGGGGTCCATCTGCTTTTAGCTGGGCACATATGTGCGCACAACAACCATACTTATCGCCTGGGGTTGTTCTACGTATTTCTTTGTCAAACTCTAATCAAGTTTTCAGAGTGGATGGTGAGGATCTTCTGTTAGTGTCAAGTGATCTGGGTGTTTGATTCAAAGAGGATAAATTGTTGGTTTAGTCTGACTCTGACGTATTCTGATATCTTATAGCTCTTACACATCTTAAGAATTCGACGGTCACTATAGGGCCTTCTGTGAAGTCTAGTTAAGTGAAAAATCTAAAATTCTGCTTCAGCGCCACTGTGATTCTCAGCCCTGAGTGCGAGCTTCAATGCTTGCGGGTTGAAATAAAAGAGGTAAAAAGAGAAAAAAAAGAAATAAAGAAAACACTAAAAATTAAAAGAAAGTAAAATTCAACTTTTCAGGGGTATTCGAACAACTCTACCAGGGCTATGGACGCCTGGCCGGCAGTAGAGCAATGTTCAAGAGAATCACTGAGATAACCTCATCGGGGCTATGGACGCTTGACTGGCAGCGAGGCAATGTCTCGGATTCTTTTGGAGTTAGAATAAACTACGTAGCTTAACTTGACGGAGCTTGGGTTCCTGTCGCAACTGGAGAATGGGAATTAATGCAATTGCACACACTTGAATTTTCAGCATACTGAAGGTTGGGTTGGCTAATGGTTTTGATCCTTTGGTTGGGCGTCTGGTTTGTTTGCCCTAGTGTGAAGGTCGGAACCAGAGATTATGGGTTCGTGATTCTAGTTTGTCATCAAAATGCTCAAGAGCATTTCCCCAGTGAGTCGCCATTTGTTGTGCATGTTTTGCACACACGCCCCGCTGTAGGCAGGGATCCCCTTTTTTTGCTCCCGACAGGCTGCTTTACTCCTGTCTTGTTTTGCGTGCCCTATTTCCAAGCCCAAATTGGTCATGTGCCTTCAAACAATTAAATTCCCCTACCCAAATTCACCTGCTTGGGGTATTCAAATCTGCGGAGAAATAAAGTCCCCCATCCCCTTTCTGCCTTTTGTCTTGCTTTGGCTATTTCAGAAACATCTATGGACTCCTGTCGGTCTAGTTTCCACATTTTTGGTTTTGGGGACAACTTTTTGGTGGATTTGGGATGTGTTTGGGGTGTTTCAATGAACTACCAAGGTTTTGTAAACGTTCCGTTAAGTTTCGATGGTTTCAGAACTTTCCCTTTGGAATTCCCTTCCTCGGCTGTTTGGAAACATCTGTGGACCCCCGTCGCTCCCGTTTCCTCATTTTTGACTTTGGGGTCACCATTTTTTGGACCTGGGATGTGTTTGAAGTGTGTAAATGAATTGCAAAGATTTCCTCAATGTTCCGTTAAGTTTCGATGCTTTCGAAACTTTTCCTCCGGAATTCCCTTCCTCTTTAGCTGTTTGGAAACATCCGTGGACCCCCATCGCTCCCATTTCCTCATTTTTGACTTTGGGGTCACCCTTCTTTGGATCTAGGATATGTTTGAAGTGCGTAAATGAACTGCCAAGGTTTCGTCAATGTTCCGTTAAGTTTTGATGCTTTCGGAACTTTGCCTCCGGAATTCCCTTCCTCCTTGGCTGTTTGGAAACATCCGTGGACCCCTGTCGCTCCCATTTCCACATTTTTGGCTTTGGGGTCACCCTTTTTTGTATTTAGGGTGTGTTTGGGGTGTTTCAATGAACTGCCAAGGTTTCATCAAAGTTTGGTTAAGTTTCGATGGTTTCATAACTTTCCGTCTGGAATTCCCTTCCTCCTTGGCTGTTTGGAAACATCCGTAGACCCCCGTCGCTCCCGTTTCCTCATTTTTGACTTTGGGGTCACCCTTTCTTAGATCTAGGATGTGTTTGAAGTGCGTAAATGAACTGCCAAGGTTTTGTCAAAGTTTGGTTAAGTTTCGGTGGTTTCGGAGCTTCATCCCCCTTTTGCTGTTTGGAACATCTGACAGCTGCCTCCTTCCCGGCCTTCAGAGCCCGGCCCCTCTGTGGCCGTTTTCGGGACTTTTCCCCTCCATGGCCGTTTCCAGGGTTCCGCCTCTCTGTCGCTGTTTTGGAACTTCCGACGGCTGCCTCCTTCCCAGCCTCCGGAGTCTGGCCCTTCCGTGGCCATTTCTGGGGTTCCGCTTCTCTGTCGCTGTTTTGGAACTTCCGGCGGCTACCTCCCTTCCGGCCTCCGGAGCCCGGCCCCTCCATGGCCGTTTCCAGGGTTCTGCCTCTCCGTCGTTGTTTTGGATCATCCGGCGGCTGCCTCCCTTCCAGCCTCTGGAACCCAGGTCCTCCATGGCCTTTTCTGGGATTCCGTCCCTCTTTGGCTATTTTGAACATCCGGGAGCCTCCCTTCTTCCTGGTTGTTTTGAACATCTGGGAGCCTGCCTCCTTCTCAACTATTTTGAACATCTAAGAGCCTGCCTCCTTTCTGGCTGTTTTGAACATCTGGTAGCTCACCTTCTTCCCGGTTGTTTTGAACATCTGGGAGCTCGCCTTCTTCCCGACTGTTTTGAAGATCCTGGAGCTTTCCTTCTTCCTGGCTATTTTGAACATCTAGGAGCCTACCTCCTTCCCAGTTGTTTTGAACATCCGGGAGCCCGCCTCCTTCCCGGCTGTTTTGAACATCCGGGAGCCCGCCTTCTTCCCGGCTGTTTTGGCTTTCGTCCACTGTCTGCCTTCTGGCTTTCTTCCGCCATCTTTCCGCCCTTTGGCGCTCACACCCTTGAAGCACACATTAATGTTTATGGTCCAAATGAGCTCCAAATATGAATATCAAGATATTTTGATGATGCATGGATAGATCTAATAGGGAATTTGTAGGTTTGACTCACATTTTCTTTAACTCATGTATAAATGCACTTACGACACTTCGTGTTTGTAGGAGTCAAGAAGTCTTCCGTAGGTCTATCGAAGAGGCTCATTCAGGGAGTTGCCCTACCTTTTTCTAGATGATGATGATTTCTAAGGAGCTTTCTATCCGAATCAGGGGCCACCAATCCATTGATGCCAATCGTTGACGGACTCGTTTGATCAAAGGAAGAACACTGCAAGCACATCAAGCAAAAGACAACTTTTAGGCAGTTTTAGCTATAGTGAAAAGGGCAATCAGCTAAATGACAAAATTGCTACAGTAACTGGCACTATATGACAAAACAAGGAAAAGACAAGGAATTTATTTTTAATTGTTGAATATTGTGGGGTAGGTGAAGCCCTAACTTGTAATGAATCTGAGCCATTCGTTGGAAATTGATCCTAGCCATTCATTTGGGTTTTGGAAAACTATAAATAGGGCCTTGCCCCTCATTTGTAAGTGTTGGAGAGCTGTTGTAAAAAGCATTTGCAGCAATAGAAGACAACATTGCATGATTTTATGGATGTTTTCTTTGATTTTGCTTATCTTGCATGCATAGTTTTTCCTTCCATGTTAGTTTTAATGTTAGTTTTCTTGAATGGGAGTGGTGAAGGTGTTTTCTATTTTAGTATTTGATGGATTTCCAGCTCATGCTTTTTGTGGTTCATTGATGATGAGTCACTTTGCAAAGCTAGTCTGAGCTCATTGCTTCATTGCTGCAACTTAGTTCAATTACATGTCCATGATGTGCATGTGCAATTTGAAAATCTGCAGTCCTTAGAAGATTGCACTGGTTTTGTGCAACTGTAGGTTCTCTTGGCAAAGCAAAACCCAGTTTAGGAAGTATGTCTACTTTAGCAGCCACCATTGTTACTGTTCATTCATAGCTTAGGATTAGAATAGTTTTCTTAACCCTTCTCCTTTTGCTATTTCTTTTAATCCTTGGTTAGAGTAGGACCCAAAGCATCACCATGAAGCTAAATCTGATGAACTTGATGAGTTTCAACTTGTTGTTTTGAGTGGACAACCATTGTTCATTCACTTTCTGCACTTTGAAACTGCATTTGCAAACCCAACTTCCATGCTTTGTAACTCATCCGTAAGACCGCCTTGTGATTCCAGCACATCACATCAAACTACTGAGGTATCTAAGCACTATCATGACCTGACATCCGAGAGACCTTGGGATAGTGTTCTGCAATCCGATTGTGGGAGATTGTCTTTCAAGAGAGGTAGTGCACCTACGCATTACCTGTGTTGAGAAGTGCATAAAAAATACATCAACAGTTACAAAGTTACTGAAACCTATGAATTTTTGAGAAAAAAGGGATTGTTGTGTTGCTCAAAACCCTAACTTCAGAACCTCTTATTAGAGGTTATGAAGTTCCCAAAACCTGTGACTCACTAAGAACAAAGGGAACCTCAAAGTTGCTAAGTCGGGAGGTTATGAAACTTTATAACATCACAACTTAAGTTAAAAAAGCTTGAAACCCAATTACTTAAGTCAGGCCTATGAAGTATTTAAACATAATCTGTAGGGAGAAGATCAAGCCAGTAAATTTGAGTCACATTTTCCAACATTTCTCGAGAAACCAAATTTTGTGAAGACTTTATTTAGAAATTCCCAATTCACTATGTCATAGGGCTTCATCATATATAATTTTACAATAAAAGAAGGTAGATAGGCATTTCTATGGGGCAGAGTGTCTCATGAGCTACCAATTCCCCTTCAAAATTTTCATGCCCTTGTACAAAACCCCTTGTTCCTGAGATATCATCTTTGGTACATCAAAGGTTGCAACCTAAGATATATTGCTTTAATAAATATCTTGTAAACTGTATTACACAATGAGATAGGTCTGAACTTTTCTTTAATTATAATCATCAAATCACCTTTTATAATTGTAGTTTTATTGATCCTTAAATAGAATATATTTTATCTCAAATCAGATGTTTTCATCAAGCAACCAATGCTTCCAATTGTTACACTAGAGACCTATATTAGCAAGAGCATCCGCTAATTTATTTCCTCTTTTGAAGGTATATGAGAGATCTTTAGATGGGAGAAGTTAGGTAGTAATAATCTACTAGCTTCAATAAAATTCCTAATTTTCTAAGGAGGGACTAAGAAATTTTGAAGCAAATTAATGATGAGCTCAATGTCTCCTTCTATTTCAATTTCTTACAAACATTTAAGGTTTACTCTTTTTATTACCCACTAAGCAACAATTGCCTCAGCTTCTTTGTTTGTTTTAATTCCCTCATTCTTAGAAAGGGATTCAATCACAAACCCGTTGTCATCTGTTAGGATCCCCCCATCTGCACCACTTCTAGGGTTCCCCTACTGCATGCATAATAACTCAACTTTATCCATCATGTGTCTTATTTCTTCCATTTGATTTTTTTTCATAGGGTTCTCTTACTAGGCTTGACCTTATCCATGGCTTGAATAATTCCCCAATTATTATTAATTTTATTCAAGGGAAAAAGGAAGCTTGAGATCTTCTCTTAGCTTAACTACATTAATATTAGCTTTGATGCCATTTTTGAAAATTGGAAAACGTCTTTGTTGTTTCTGACTTCCTTTTTGAATATTCTATTATTCTTCTCCTTCCAAACACCCCAAGAAAGTAAAGGGAGAATTTGATTCCATAATTTTGTTGTGACAAGGTGAGAAAAAGAAGAATTTTTCATCCATCTTAGGATAAAATATTTTATAGTTGCTAAGGAAATTGATACATGAGCATTCGGGTCTATAGGTGATCTTGCATCGCCCAAAAATATAAATTGAGTTCCATTTTCAATTTTAGTGTATATTTTTATTTTTTTGGGAGTTTTAGACATCTCTCTGCAACAAAAATACTTTGATTCATTCAAATTTTCAATTTTCAATTTTTCATTAGTTTGTTGTTTTGAAGACCCTAAAGACAATTTTATGGAAATGATTGTTTCTAGAAATTAGTGAGATTCAGGAAAAGATTTTTTTGCATGAATAATATTAGATGTATTTTGAAAAATGTGGGAAAATTTTCCTAGTCAAATCTTTCACCATCTGGGAGATTTTAATGCCTAAAGTTTGTACATTGGAAATTTTACAAGAATTTTAAATTATCAAGTTTCATGAAGGCTAGAGAAAAAATTCTTAGAGGGGAGATTCATAAGGTTATTTTACATCTTATGGTAAATTTTCAAGTGAAGAGGAGCTTCTGATAATAATTTATACAAAAAATCACTTTTCACACCATTCACATAACTACAAGCTCATCAAACAGTAATTTTCTTTCACCCAAAAAAAATCATGAAATTGAAAATGTCTAGTTATTGTTGGAGGCAATAAATTATCATTTTTGAATGAAGAAAAAATAATTAAAGGAAGTGCAATAGTGTCTTGGATGTTTCAAAAGCATGGAAGATGGAATAGAGGGAGTCACTACTTCTTTGGTTTTAAAAATTAATAATAAAATGAAATAATTGACAAAATAAAAAAGCCTATAAGGTGTTGTGTAGAATAAATTAAGAGAGAAACATGAAAATAAATGGAGGGAGTGGGAGATGGAAATCCAAGCATAGCTTATTCGTGAAGTGTTTAAAAAGAATGTGATTGTTGATTGAGAATAGATTTCTCAAGAAAAGTTTGAGGAGGGATCTTGGCTTGTGTGAGGGGATTGAAGAGAGTTGTGAGAAGGTAGAGGAAAGGGAATATTTCTAGTGAATAAATGTTTCCCTCTCACCATAAGATTCCATAAATACAGTAGATGATAAAAAATTAAATGAATATGGATATGAAGGTTGGTAACCTAAACCCTATTTAGAAAAGTAAGGTATACAATTCAATCAATCCTTATCATTTTGTTCCATGTTTGTATTATATCCATTTTTAGAAATAATTTTATATCCAAACCCATAGCATCCTTGCAACTCAAATGAAGAAATCTTATCTACATGCTCATGAGAATAATTGGTTCTCTCATGAGAACGCAAATCCTTTTTAAGTTTTTTAAAGTTAGAAATATTCCACACATCAAGGATGGAAGTTAAAGATCCCCCATCACAATCATGGTGTGTTTGTTTTGAAACTATTAATGGGTACGTGCAGGATCATCATGGAAAAAATAGGCCCTTAAGTGGCAAAAAATTTAGAAAAATTAGAGTTAGGCAACTTGACATAAAAATTTGAATAATTTATCTATATTATTTCAAAAATATGTAACAATAGAATCTGTAGAAAATTGAATGTAGTTTCTAAACTACTAGGTTTATTTAAAAAAAGAAAAATTCTATTTGGTGAAAATTTGAAATTTCAATGCAGTAGTACTTAAATTTCAGGGAAAAAATAAGAAGTAGGTGTCTGTCTGACCACCCTAACCATAATAAAATGACAATTATTTTTTATAATATGCTAGATATAAGTAGAGAATTCATGTTCGAATGTGATGCATATATATATATATATATATATATATTTTCTAAGTAAACAATTAATTATGATTTTTTTATTACAACTTTTAAAAAATATAAAACTTGTACGTCTAACCACCTTAACTTGGTCAAAACTTCATGAAATTCATTTTTTTCTTTTTTTAATCCTATAGTATGCGAAGCATAGAATGTGGCACATGTTTCGGATTCAAAAAATGTGATATCGTTTGAAAGCTATATATGTTTTTCAATCAGCCTACCAATTAGGACTTTAGTCGTAATTCAAATAGAAAATGACTAATAATAATTTATAAAATTCAAAGTATAGCATTATTTATATTGGTGGAAAGCTGAGAATCTCCTTCAAAAACCCTTTCCATTTCATTAATTTTTGGTTAAAAAAAGTCGTCAGCCACATACCCTACACATACCCATTATATCACCACTTTTTGGCCCATCATGATAGTGCACATACCCTATTGTAGAACAAGATTGAGAAAATTTCACACAAGACACCCTAGGAGTAGATTTTAATCTATTTTTTACTCTCCCATAAAGGAGGGTGTAAAATCTAATGAACCCCAATCATCATCTAATATTTTTTTATAGGTGAAAACAATCATGATTATCAACATGAATAGGTTTTACCTTTCAAGTTGGGATCAAAGTATTAAGAGAGTTGGAAGTGTTATGATCATCTTGGACCTATGAATTATAGCTTTATTCATTCACTTTAATCATATATATATTTTTATTATATTCATACTTTGTCTCATAGTGAAGAGTAGAAATGACTCCCTTCATGAAATGAATCCATGGTCTACCTAGGAGAATATTGTATGAAAGACCTATCTCGACGTGATATACAAATGGGTAGGAAAAAACATGGGCCCTACCTTAATTGGTAGTGTTATCATCCCCAATCGTTGCTTACTAATATTGTCAAAGCCATAAATTGAAAGATCATTACGTTCTATAAGATTCTTATCCACACAAATTTTATCTAGAAGATCAATGGTACAAACATTAAGACTTGATCCATTATCTATCGGAGTACATCTAACCCCAAATTTATTAGTGAACACCACTATCATTAAGGATTCATGTTTATTTTGGATCTCAAGTGAGGTTAATTCATGTTGAGGGAATGTAATACCCAACTTTATCACTTACATACAATCAAACAAGGTGGCTACATTATTCAATTTAATAGAAATTGAGACATCAATATTTTGTAAAGCCTATGGAGTATCCCATGGTATGTATGTGATGTTTGAATCAAGTCCCAAAGGAAAACATTTGCTAGAGTATTATGATGTTTCTCAATGAGATCATATTATTTACCACTACGTTGAGGAATATTAGGTGGGAATGGGAGATATGGTTGAGGTAATGGGGTGGATATTTTTGTTTCTTTTCTTTCTTATTATTTTTAGTGTTATATGTGTGAGCAACTACATGATAACTTGGTTGTTGCAACACATGATTACTAGTGAGTTATTTTGTAAAGTTTAGGATATTTCCATGATATTGAGGAGGTCCTATAATGAGAGGTGATTTAGGAGGTCCAATAATTAAAGGATTTATAGGAGTTCCAAAAATTAAAGGAGATCCAATTATCAATTGTCCATTCATTACCTCAATTGAGTTATCTACTTGTTAAAAATCTTCTATTGATGGGGGTTCCAATGTCAATTTAGTATCTTCAATTATTCCATCAATCTTATTTTCTTTTGAAAGAAATTTATGAATTATTTTATCCTCTTGTGCCACAATAAATTTCCAAGTAAGAGAGGTATTGGGAGGGAAACAAAGATGATTCTCATTTCTCTCAATGAATGGATCTTCTTGCACCAAGATACCTTCTTCACAAGTAGGTGAGACATTAGGAGAATAATAAGCATGATTATCATGAGTATCAATGAATGCATTTGTTGGAATGTTAGAAGCCTTAGTAGATGATCTAGGTGAGATGAATTCCCCAAAGAAATCATCTAACATATCAAATTCATCACAACTAAAGGGCTTGGTAGGTATATAATGCACTTGAAAAAAGAGATTTTGGCATGATCAAATTATTGTACCTTCTCCAAGATTAATAATTATTTTACAATTTAAAATTATTATTTTTCTTATAAATACAAATTAGAATATAAAAGAGACCTATAGACTTGTTATAGACATAGATATGGAAATCAACATCCAAATTTGTAGAAAGAATAGATATCAATCTACACTTGAAATCTAAGAAAAAAATTAGCTAGACAAGGGCACCTAGGGTGCCTTAGACTAGCTTGAAATTTGTATGAAATTTCAAGTTCTAAGGCACTAGGGACATGTAACTGATGTTTGACGATGTTTTTGGTTCAAATCTGAGACTAGAATTGCTACCATTTTGATGAATTTTGAAATTGAAATAGTGTAATGAACTAGGGTATTTTAAATTTTGTAAAAATGAAAGCTAATTTAAGTCGGTTATGCAATGATTAAAAAAATTCATGCAATTATCCTATAGATTTGATAATTTTTAGTACTAAAATAAAACAAATTTTCAAAAATTTGCACTAAATCAAGTAAAATGACACTTTTTCTTTCAAATGGAAAGATAACTTTTTGAAACAAAATCCTATGATTTTTGAAGTTTTGACAATATACTCACTATTTAAAATCAAAAAGTGCTAAATATCATAATATCTAATTAATGTTCAAAATGGCAGGTTCACCTCAAAATTTTTTATTGAAAAAAGGATCCTAGGTCTAATGCTTAGATCACTAACAACAATCCTTTTTCAAAGAAAATTAGGATACAAATCAGTAAGAGGATTGGATTGAATTTCAACCTTAAAAGTGAGTCAATTCTCCTTGGATCTAATCCTTTAATTCCTTAGAAATTGACTGAAATTAATTAGGATTTATCGACCTAATTTGACTATGAGACTAATTTGAAAAATACAAAATTTCTATGATAACAAAATTGTTAAATCAAATTTTAATAGTAGATATGGAAAGAGAAAAGTATTGGCACCTATAGTTCAAATTTAAACTTGATTTCCTATTCAAGAGCATGAAGTGTTCCCTTGTCCAAAGATCTAAAACTAAAAAAATTGACTCCAGAGTCTCAAGTCCCCAACTTGTGGCTTCTTCATTTTGGATCTCGTCGTCGATCTTCGTCAATTACTAAGATAATGGATTTTCAATATCTTTTCAAGTTGTAGGGCTTGAATACATCAATGAATTAATTGTATTCAATCTTCTTCCAATCCTCTTTAGATCTATAATCTACACATTCAAAGGAAAAGGAAGGTTTGTGCCATATAGTGTTGTTCTTCAGTTGAACTTTGTGTTGGTATTTCTACCTCCATAATGGAAAAATTGATGATAAAAAGAGCTTATCCCTTTTAGGGATAGAGGCTAAATAGGAATGGAATAATGAATCAACTACTTGCTATAAATAATCACTCAGATTTGATCTCCTTGATGGACTGAAGTCATGATCATCACCTTCAATGATTGATTGCAACTTTATTTGATTTGATTTGAAGATATACAAGGATTAGTACTCACAAAAACAATGATAAAAAACATGATGAAAACATGCTTAAATACGCATTTTAATTAATCCTTTTGGGTAGGGACCAACCTGGGGTCATTTTCAAATCATAAAACCCTACCAATCAAAATTTCAAACTTTCAAAAAATTGATTTTTGGACTAGGGCACCCTTAGCGTGCTTGTCCAACACTTTTTGGCTTCAATTTATAGGGATGATGAGAATTAAATATATTTTATTAATCTAGCTCCAAAATCTATAAATTGTTTTTGATAAAGGGTAAAACGGGTTTTACAGGGACCCGAAACCACAAAGTTTACAACATAAAAGATAGGAAAGAAAAGTCCAACAAAAACAACCAGCTGCACTAAAGGTAAAAACTAGAACAAGCAGTAGCCACCCACAAAAGACCAGGAAGGTAAAAAAAAGGCTAGCAAAAAAGAAAACAAAAAACCAGACGCGACTAACCCAGAGTCTTCAAGACAAACTCTATCTCTGCCTCCAAATTCTGCATTTCATGAACACCCTTCTTAAACGTTTGAATCATTTGTGGAGTGGGGGGATCCTTCCTCTTTAGATTGGCCCTGGTTCTCTTAGAGATTCTAATGTCCTCCTCCTATTTTCTTTCATTGATTTCCTCCAGATCAACAACTAGAGACCCCTGTTGGGCTTTGTCCAATTTCTCAGTCATGGCATTGATGATTATGGCATTGTGTCTGGACATACGATTTTTTTGCTCACCGATAATTTTGATAGTATTTTTCATTTTTTCCATCTCAATTTTAATATATTTTTTTTCCAGCTTGGTTCTAAGTGTCATTGCTGAGACCGTGATATCTTCTTTTCACCTCAATTTTTTCAATCGCCATTACCTTGGCTCCCAACTCTTCCAACTTACTTTGCAGGGCCTATTTTTTTATCTTTAGCTCATTAATTTCATTGAAAGTTCATTTCAAAATTTTGAAATGGGTATCAACATTATTTCTAGCTAAATTCAAAACATCCATAGAGGGATCCCTATCAGTGTTGAGACAAGTATTAGTAGGGACAGGAGTAATAGGGGACCCAGTTCTAGCAATTCTATCCATCGACGGGTCAGCAGAGGGCTCAATATTATTAGCACCAAACGCCTCATAGTCAAGGGAATCTTCAGAGTACGAAACAAGGTTTTTAACCTTGGGATTCTTATCAACAAAATTGGTTTTAAGGGAGGGGCTTCTCGGCTCAGGCATGACACAACCTTTAACAGTAAGAGGGTTAGGGTTTTTCTTGCCTAAATGGACAGCAGGCGGGCTAAGGATAGTTCTAGCCAGACTTAAATTGGGTAAAAACCTTGAGCAATTGGTTTTAGTATCGTCTTCCTCAGAGTCAAGGGAGGCTTCAAGATTAGTAGGGACGGGATTTTTTTGGTAATGCTCCACAATTAATCTAATCAGACCAGTATGCAAAATAGGGAATCTTCTAGGGTTTTTCTTGTGGTCATCCAAAATTTTCCTCAAAGAGTAGAAAAGATAGTTGGGGAAAGAAACCCTTACCTTGTAGCAGAAATGGTTGAGAAGGGAAAAGTGATAATTGTAGACCCTGGTAAAATGACCATCCACAGTTATGTACTCCATGATGACACATAGGACCTTTCTCAATAGGGATTTTATGGTGCCGGTATCAAAGAAGCTATTAGCAATTTTTACCAATTTCAGTCTTTCTTTCTCTTTTTTAGGAAATTTGACGACAACATCGTAAGAAAAAACCCTATCCCTGAAAAACTTTTTCCCATCAGTCAACATTTCCGTCACTTCAACTATCAAATTTTCGTTGAGCTCAACTTTCCTACGAAAAAGGGTAAGATTCCCATTATCCCATTTTTTCTCAAAAAGATTTGTAGCCTCTTGATTGGAACCATGGAGCTTCTCTAGGAACAGAAGTAACCCCCTGCTTGCTATTATAATTAAATTTATAGGAAAAAAAGGGTGTCAAGATAGTGTGAAATTGTCAAGGGTGACAATTTTTTATGCTACATAAAAACATTGCACAATATTATGGACTTGAAGTCCATCAAGTTATTATTTTTTTCTTTTTTAGGAACCAAGACAACGGAATTAGTATTCAATTATTTTAGGATCTTACCAAAATTGAAGAAATCTTTTGCAACAACAACAATCTGATCATTTTTAACAATCTCCCAAAAATCCTAAAAATAGGTAGGGGAAGACATCAAGCCCAAGAGCTTTATAAGGTCCAAAAGAGAAGACAACTACTTCAACTTATTCCTTAGAAACTTCCTTTTCGATTTATTTATTATCCGTATCAATTAGGACCTATAGAACTACATCAAAAAAGGTTCATATTAACTATTAGCTTCTCCAATACTACCCTTGTAAGAATCTTGAAAGAAGGAGACAACAACATGCTCATTGTTATCAATAACATTTCCTGCATCATCAATGAGGATCTTTATCATATTTCTCTTTCGATGCATCAAAGTAGACAAATGAAAAATTCTAGTATTCTTGTCACCTTTTGTGGGCCATTGGACTCTGAATTTTTGTTTCAAGAAAATTTCCTCCATTTTCATCCATTTATGCCATTCTTCCCATAAGTGATTATTCTTTGAGAAAGCTTCCATATAATTAATTCTATCATCCATGGAATCTTGAATCTCCTTTAGCTCCTTAGAGATCTAAGTTAACTTAAGAAAAATATTACCAAAAGTGTATTTGTTTCACTCTTTCACCTAATTGGTTTTATCAATTTAAGTTTTGGGCTAAATAGTACATTGAAGAGCCTTGTATAGGGGTATTCCAATAGTCATAAATTAAACCTTTAAATTATGGATGAGATGACCACATATTTTTGCATCTAAAAGGGAAATGGATTTTCCTTTAAATATTTTCCCATTTTAGCGAGAGGATTATGACCCAAGCCCACTCTAGGGAGAGATTGTAGTATAAAATTGGGTTGGATATTCTATCCATTGGAGATTAAAAATCTATCAATTTTCACTTTAATCAAGTTGTTACCATACATTTGTTGGACCACATGAATTGAGAATCCTTTAACTCAACATCCAATAGCCATGCTCTTGACAAGAAATCAACAAAATCTATCATATTATTTGAATAATAATCAAGACCCATGACCTTCTCTGAGAGGTAAAAAGGGGCATTGAAATCCCCATCCTACATGGGTGAAGCCACAATAGTGGTTTACAATTGAAGTGAGGAAGGAAAACTCACTAAAAATGAATGCATGGGGAAAAAAATGATTTTAGGCGTTCGTACGAACCCATTAGGGGTTCACTAGAACCTAGGTTCGGGCGAACCCTCCTAATACTTTCCCACCAAAAAAGCCATCAAAACCCCTTATAGAAGGGGGTTCAAATGAACCCTGGTTTGAACGAACCCATAGGGGTTCGCTCGAACCCTTGGGGGTTCGTTTGAACCCCCTTTATTCTTCATCCCCTCCCTGAGACACAAAAAAACCTAAATTTTGGTGATTCAAAGTTTGGATTGAGGATGAAAATGGAGAAATGTTCACAAACCCAACTTGAATCAGGTATTCCTTAGAACGAGCTATCCAACGAATATAATTTTCATATATTTTGGTTTTATTATGTATTTTTTTTTTAGTTTTATTAAACATAGGTTTTTCATCGAAAAGGAAGGTCTTTGTTCTGTACATCTGGAAAAATAAGAGATTATGAATTTTTTTTTGAAAAATATGAGTGCACCAGATATTGAAGTCCTTGATCCAACAAAAAAAAATTGAATTTCGATATATACAAAAAAAGTTATGCGTTATACGGTCGCACTATGTTTGAATTGTAATTGGTTTGACTTTGAAATTTGATTAAAGAAAAAATATTCAATAAAATAATTTCTAACTAAGTGGAAGCACTACATATCAAAGTTAGGAATCTAAATTCGAAAGAATTAGAATTTTATCCTTCATGGAAAAGAAGTTATGCATTATATGATGTGCGTCACTTTTTAAAAATGCTATTTTTTGAAAAAAAACTAGATTTCGTGGGACATGGAAAAAGAAGTGCAATCTGATTCCAAAATTTTTGAAAAAAATATTTTTAGAATCTACAGACAAAATGTGATGAGACTCTAGTTTTGATCATCTTCAAATTCTTCATAGTTTAGCTGCTATAGATGCCCAAATGTGAAGATTTAGTTTTAAAAAATAATTTCAGTGTCCAGTTTGGCCAAAAATTGTAAACCACTATTGTGGGATCACCCACATCTAGCGGACATTTATTTGGGAATCAAATATAAAATAAATTTTCTCCCATAAAATATTTCTATAAAATTTAGTATTAGGAGATTATATATTAATTAGGTGTCATTTTATTTGAAAGAAATATTACTAAAAGAGATAGTCAAGATACTTTTATAGTGAGTCACTTTCACTGTCATGAAGAATAAAGGATTCCACATGGTAACTATTCCACTTGAAGCCCTATTAGTTAGATTGATGCAAAAAAAAAATAGTAGGTCAAATATTTCCAACAAACTAGGAAAAAATCGAGTCCACTATTTTCACTTTTTGGAGACATAGAATATGAACTTTATCATTTAAAATACAACCTTTTAAAAGATGTTATTTATGTGGGTTCTTTAGCCCTCTTATATTATAAGATAACACATTTATTTTTACATCTTTTTAACATTGAAATGTTTTCTAGCGTTCGTTTCTTCCCATTGCTATCTCTTTAGTTGCTTCTCTTGATCAAGTTTACTTATGAGATGGTCTACCCCACCTTAGATCACTACCCACATCTTCCTTTTTTGTTGTTTCTTTATTTTGGTTTTTACTCCCTACTGAGGTCTAGACCAAGTCTTCCTTGCTTGGTTCAAAAGGAAAATGAAAATAAGAGGGAAGCAATGCAAGAACTTCTTTTCCCTATCATTGGAAAGCTAAGAACTCCTTATTATGTTGTTCTTGAAAAATTTCAACCTCCTCTAAAAAAATTTCCTCCTTCGACTCATTTCAAATTTGTTCCTTTGATGAACTTCTGATCTTATTTCTGAGCTACTTTCTTGAAGGTTTTGAACCTCTTCAAAAATTTCCCCTTCCTCAAGAATATGCTCCACTATTGGATTAATTATTTATTTCCCTTTCTCATCATTTATCCAAGATCCCTTTTGTTGATCTTTAATTTTGTGTTCTTGGGCTCTCTTTGATTAGTCATAAATCCTTTGGCTTATCCTTAAGAGTCAGTTATATGTCAAATGTAAACTTGCATAGGGTAAAAAAATTTGTGTGAAAATCTCACTCATGGTTTCTAATGCAATCCTCTATAATGTTGCTCACATGGAACATGAACCTTAAGAAACAAACTAAGAATCTATTTATTTGAATATTGTATTCCCTATTTCATATTTTAATGCTTTATCAATTGACATAGTGGGTATTTCTTTATCATCATTGACCATGTTGTTTGATCTAAAAGTTCCTATTCTAATTTTCATAAAATATATTCAATGTCATCAAATAAAAAATGTGCTATGAGGATGTATTTAATTTATGGACATAATGAGTCTTTAATTGTCATCATTGACTAAGTTGTTTGGTCTAAATGCACCTATTCTATGTTTCATCAAATATTTTCCCATGTCATCAAATAACATATGTGCTATGAGGATTATTTAATGATCTTGCACACTATTTTAAGTTAATATTGGTGGTTGTTGTTGAAATTGGATTGCTTTGTCTCATATAGGGAATGTCTTTGACGTGATTAATATATGTATACATTATTATATATTTAATACAATATTACATAAAATATAATCTAATAATAAATATAATGATATATTAATACATAAACTAGATATATAATTAAATAATAAATATGTACATAAATATTAACCATTACCTATAAATCTTTACTTATTATGGCATTTCCTTCATTTTCGTGACACATGCTACTTCTCTCCAACAATAGGAACTTGCCCAACTATTGCCCTCTCTCCCCTAATGTATTATTGTTTTTCTTGTGCAATCTCTATTATATGTATTTTGTAAGTCCTAAGTAACATAATTTCCTTCAACACTTGTCTTATACAAGAACTATAAGTTCATATTAATGTGATAGCAATCTTTTGGCATGTTGATAGAAGGTGTCAATAGAAATATGTTTCTAAGATCTATGAATTGGGGCAAGATAAAATAATTCTTGCAAAATCAAGAAAAGCCTTTTCACTCATTTAGAGAATTTGGAAATTAAGTAATGAAGATCATTGCATCTTTTTTTGTATGTAGATATAATGAGAGCAGGCATTAAAACAGTTGCAATTGCTTGTATTGCATTTGCATTCTACCATGTGGTTAGTAGTTTCTATGGTCTTCTCCATTCCTTACATTATATTATAGTTGCCCACAAAAACATGAACGAAATGATGATATGAATCTCATTTAGCACATATAATTTTCTTAGGAAAGTTATATGTAATCTATCGTTGATAGGAGTGTGAGATATTCTTTGGGCAAGGTTGAATCTCAGTTAGCACATATAATTTTCTTAGGAAAGTTATTTGTAATCTTTTATATAATTTTCTTTCCTTTCCTTTGTTTTTAGACATGAAATTTAAGTTTGCATGACTTATATATTGTTTGAATGGATAGAACTAGTGGAGCAACATATTTCATTAGTACATATAGGACCATTTTGGCCTATCTTAAGAAAATTACTTTGAAAAATTGATAAGTCACATGACCCATTCTTGTAAATCACAAGAACATTCATGTATATATGCCATGGCTAATGCTTTGAATATAGAAGTAGACGTTTTGAGTTATTAAAATAAGTGTTCAATATTGATGAGAAGATTTGACTTATAAATAATTTATTAAAGATAATTTTTATACCAAATTTCAATTTCAAATAAATTTGATGAAATAGATAACCTTCAATTTCATTTTAAACATAAAGATATCGAAGTAATTTACGGCCGAAAAGTACACCTACTTTGAGCTGGTCAAACTCCACTCGGTTTCTAAGAAATTCTCTAAGTTCACAAGAAAATTCCACTTTTTGTTTGACTGCATTTCCACTTTGTTTATCTCACCGACTTCGAAATGTTCAAACTCGATAGTTTCTAAGAAATTCTTATAGTTCAAACTCGGTAGTTCCACTCTTTGCCATTTACTGCATTCGACTCTGTTTTGCCCCCGATCGGTTTTGTGACTGCTTATCTACACTTTAAGATCATATTGTTAAGCCCTTCAAACTTGTGCAGAACAAGTAATGGAGATTTCTATTCAGTATCAGCCTCCCACCACCAAAATCCTCTTCAATGTCAATGAGAAATTTCATCACTATCAGCCTCCCGCCACCAAAATCCCCTTCGACGTCAACAACAAATTTAATGTGTTTCTCAGCTTTCGCGGAGATGATGTGAGAAAAACTTTTGTCGACCATCTCTACGAATCTCTGTGTGGAGCGGGACTCAGGGTTTTCCTCGACAGCGAAGAACTAGAAAAGGGCAAATACATCGATTCCGGCTTGCAAGCAGCCATTGAAACGAGTGATATTCTGATCCCCATATTTTCCAAACACTATGCAGAATCAACTTGGTGTCTGAAGGAGGCGGTCCAGATGTGTAAATCCAATGGCTTCATCATTCCTCTGTTTTATGATGTGGAGCCCTGTGATGTTCGCTACCCTCAAAGAAAGGGAGGTCCATTCGCCGAGGCATTCCAAAAACATTGCATACATTTAGATCGGCAGGATGAGAATACTATCGAGGAATGGAAGAATGCTCTTCATCAAATCTCTTCTCGTTCTGGTTGGACAAGGGCGGAAGAACTCGGGTAAGTAAATTGCATGCTTTGCTTCAATTAGCCCACGGCAAAAAACCAAAAGAGAACTACTTTTAGAGGTCCCGCTATTGTATTAGCCATTTGTTTAGGGTGCAAACTGTTTGCTTACTAAATCCTTGAAAATTACCCTGATCTTCCTACTTCATACCATTACATCTCTTTGATAAATAGAAAAATATAATCAAAGCAGATCAACGAATGTAATCCTATCCAGGCTACAGAAAATAAGCCTATTTTTTGCCATCATTGATTTACTATCGATATTGTCTGCAATAAAGGAAAGTGGTCTTATAATATAAATATTTTTCTTTGGTAAGGCTGTCTCAAAATAAGCCCATTTTTCACCATCATTAATTTATTATCGATATTGTGTGTAATAAAAGAACATGGTCTTATAACATCAATATGTTTCCTTGGTGAGGCTACCAGAAAATAAGCTCATTTCTCACCCTCATTAATTTATTATGGATATCGTCCGCAAAAAAAGAACATGGTCTTATAGCATCAATATTTTTCCTTGGTGAGGCTATCAGAAAATTAGCCCTTTTTTAGCCATCATTAATTTATCACCGATATTGTCTGTAATAAAGGAACATGGTCTTATAACATCAAGATTTTTCCTTGGTAAACCGACCCTGTCTTTCTAGGTTCCTGCAATTCCACAAATTATTCTGGGTTGTCTCGTTTCATTTACTCCAGGGCATGTGACCATGTCATTCCTTGGTCCACTTGAGTCACGCGAATCTCATCTTTGTTTGATTTGCTATATTTTTGGGGGTCTTTTTCAAACACAAATCTTCTCAATTTTGAATATAGTTACTGCAACCCATTATTGTTGGATCTTATCCTCCTATTAATTCCTTCAATCAAATTAATCTTGTTGTCTTTTAACTCATGACAATCGACCTCATTAGTTTGACACCTAGCTACTCTGTTTTCCCTAAAATGATTTAACTAGTTTAAATTTTGTTTCTAGTGATAGAATATGCAGTTTCCTCGTTTCTGGTGATGGAATATGCAATTTCCTCCTCATGGCAATTTGTGGTAATTGCTTTTCTAACTCTTATTTCAATTGAGAGTATCTTATCTCAAACTCTAGAGACTTGGATTTCAGATCATGCTTACAGTCACACATTTGTGATGTTCCTTTGATTTCTAGTTAGGGTGGTGAGTCTAAATTTTTTGTGATCTTTGGTGAAATAGTATCCTTTGATATCCCCACTTTATATGCAACTTTTCTTTATTCTCTTTTAGGTGCTTTGTGACCTCCTATTTATGCTTTTTATCCATAAATTATCAGTTGTACCGAATCTTTCTACATTTGGATCCTTAGGGAGAGCTATTAGTGCCCTATAACATAATATCTACCAGTACCAAATCATCGATGATTTATTAAGGTAGCTGTCGTATCCAAGATACCCTTGGATCTATTGTCTCCATGAAGATGTGATTTTATCTACCACCAAATTTATATATTGAATATATTTTCTTACCGCATCATAGGAAATATAATCCCTTTCTTCCATATATTTTTGGAAAGCCTTCAAGAACCCCAATATACCTTATTGTATGTAGTATCCTTCACATGTTGGGTGTGAGCTTTTAATGTACCTTATATTTAGTTACAACTTTAAATTTGCATCACAATGTGTAATATATGGAAAGTGATTTGCAGGTACGAAGGAAGACTAGTAAAAAGAGTTGTGAAAGATGTTTTGAATACCTTAAAGAATACTCCGCTGGACGTCCCTGTGCATCTTGTGGGACTCCAAACAGATATGTGTGACCTCCTCAATAGATTAGATCTGAGTTCGTGCCTTAACACAGTGAGAGTGGGAGTCAGCGGGATAGGAGGCATCGGAAAAACCACCTTGGCTAAGGCTGTTTACAATATAATTTATGATAGAATTTATGCTAGGTTTGATGCTTATTGCTTTGCACAGAAAAATACTAACCTTGTGGACTTGCAACGGGCAATTCTAAGAAGACTGGTAAATTACCACGGAGAAGTTTCGAGTGTTGCTGAGGGAAAAGCTCTGATGAGTAACCGATTGCGAGGAGTTTGTGCCCTTGTCATATTGGACGATGTGAATGATGACATCCATTTGGATGCTGTGAATGGGGATTGGTTTGGGCCTGGTAGTAGAATCATTATTACATCCCGAGACTGACACATACTCAATCTTGCTAAGGTTGATTCAGTTCTTCAAATGGGTGGGCTCGGGGAGGATGAAGCTCTTCAGTTGTTTAGTTGGCATGCTTTCTCGAGGGAGTTCCCGGAAACAACCTACCAAGAGCTTTCTACAAGAATTGCAAGAGCCTGCCGGGGGCATCCTCTTTTATTACAAGTAATTGGAGCACATTTGCTTGATAAGAAGGAGCCCAACGATATCCAATGTTGGGAAGAAGCTTTCCATAACATTAGGGAAAAACAAGAAATAATCAGAATCCTTCGAATCAGTTATGATGGACTTAGCCATGTTGAGAAGGAAATATTTCTGGATATAGCTTGTTGCTTTGCTGGTGAAAGTAAAAGTGACGCTGTTAATTTCTGGGAAGTTTTGTACCCAAACAAAGTTCAAACAGCCATCAAGAACCTTTTGCTGAAAATGCTTATAAACGACGATAAACTTCAAGGTCTCCTCAATATGCATGACCTTTTGCGGGGAATTGGAAGAATAATTCAAAAAAAGGTTGATAATAATAGCAGACTATGGCTTCCACACAGAGCTCTGAGAAGAGACGGAGAAGAGGGAGTGACTATGCTTGTTTACACAGGAGAGAATGGAAAAGTGCCCGTTAGCTTGCATAGAATGCCTTCCCTACGCTACCTAGTTGTGCAACATACAATAGTGAGCAACATTAGAATGTTAGCTCCGAATTTATTATGGATGAAAATTATAAATTGTGAATTTGTAAGTGATACATGGTTCACATTGAGAAACAGATTCCAGATGAATAGCAATTGGTCCCAGGTAAAGATTTTAAATCTAGAGCAGTGTGCAAGTCTCACGAGAATTCCAAACACACTTGACTGCTTGGTGAACCTCCAAAGCTTGTACCTGCAGGATTGTGTAGCTCTGACAACACTTCCAAACACACTTGGTAACTTGTAACAATTGAAGGAGTTATATTTGTACGGTTGTACCAGTTTAACAAGCCTTCCTGATACTATGGGCAACCTGATGCAGCTGGAAATCTTGCGTTTGAAAGACTGTACAAGCTTCAGAAGCCTTCCAAGCACACTAGGTAATTTAGCTCAACTACGAGTGCTTTTCTTGACAAGATGTACTGGGCTGAGGAATCTTCCCAACACAATAGGCGACTTGGCACAACTCTTGTATTTGTCCATGGATGGTTGTTCAGGTTTACAGAGCCTTCCTTATCCGGTGGGCAAGTTACAAAATCTTGGGGTATTCTACTTTCCAGATTGGACAGACCTAGAAAGCTGTTATGATGGTCTTGTCAAGTTAGCCCAGCTTAGGGAGTTAAACAGGTAAAAGAAGATATATATTTATATATCTATTGAATCGTTTAAGATTTAGTTTGGTGTACACGAAATCTATTTAAGTACTTTGAAAGAAGATATATATCTATTGAATCGTTTAAAATTCAGACCGTGATAAGGTAGTGACTAAAATGCTATTAAATTTTTCAAAAGTGCCGGATTAGGAAGATTGGTTCGTTGTCTGCTTTATTTACCACACAGCAGATGCGGGGAGAGCATTGATAGGTTATAAGGACAAATATCTGCGCATTGGAGCAACTCGTATGTGTAGAGTCAGCGAGGATGAGCAAAGTAGTGACATTAGAGACGCGATTGATAGCAGTGATATTCTTGTTCCTGTTTTTTCCAAAAGCTTTGCAGAATCGATTATGTGCTTGAGAAATTTAGCAGCCATGTTGCGCTCCAATTGCCTTGTTATTCCAATTGCGCTTCCTTCCTATAATTTGTCCCATAAAATCAAACTTTACAACACAGTGAAACAGTTTTTACAATATCAAAGTTTTTAATATGTAAAAAGAGTTTTTTTTTCATTAGCATATTTTCACCGTGAATATTGAACCATAATGTCTATTTTCCTCCACACCCCAACCTTTTAGTTGCTATTTTTTCGTTTTAAACTTTTAAATTTTGGTGGTATGATTTTTGCCTAGAGTATTTAAACGAAATATGAAATTGGATTGAATTTAAAATTTTCAATATTAAGAATTTTAAATTATATTTAAATTTTAGTAGTTAATTTTTCAATTTAAAATTTTACAAATTATATTTAAATTTTGATTAAGCTTTTATGTTTATCTTGTGAATGGAAAGGTGCATGTTCCAATCTTAAAGATTTATGAGTAAAATCTAATATAAAGTTTTAAGTATAATTAAGTGTATTAAGTGTTTGAATTTTTTTTTAAATTGGTAAATCTATAAAATATTTTTATGTTAGTGAGATTTGACTATTCTTATTATATTGCTCAAGTTGTTAAGTATAATTGTAAAATAACTCCTTTTATTCATTTAGTCTAAAATTATTTGACAAGTTAACTTTTCATGTTCAATTTATTGTCTTTTCACAATTATTTTCATGAACACTAAGAGGAACTCCTAGTATGTATATTGAATGAAAATCAATGCCTAACAATTTTTAATAATTATTCCAAGTATATAAATTCTCTCATACTTATTGTGAAGCTTCTTATCCACTATTGCTTCTAATAACACTCTTCCACTATTCTATCCTTGCCAAAAAGTTTAGGTTTTCCTTTTATTATTTTAAGGTGTATTTTGGAAATAATCCTTGGCCTCTAACTCACCCTTATTAGTTGATATCCTCCATCCATACCTACATTACTTGATCTCCATCACTCTCGATATCTCCATTTCCCTCATATCCTTAACAAAATCACCCATCCTTTGTCTCCTAAAAATCCTAGTTGCAAAATTTTCCTTCCTCATTCCTCTTGGTCGAAGATATATCCTTTGAACCTTTTCATTGGCCTTCGCCTTTACATATCAAGTGACATTTTCATCTCCTTTTGTTTCCTTCATCACATTCACACACCACCATGGAATGCTTTTTCTCTTAGGGTTTTTATTAGGAAGAAACCTTCACACATGCCACTAGAACACCATCATTTAGGAGACACATGCTCCCTATCTTGTAGAAGCTATGTTGGGGGATCATATTATACACTCTAAATATGAGTCACCACTATTATGCATAATAATTAGACATATTTTTGTCACATTGGTTGGACAGTTTGTCGATTACTCCCGTTCATGTAGCAAAAATAAGTGAAAGGGTAGACAGTTGGGAGGGCTACCCTCTTTAGCAAGAAAAACTACCTAATGAGTGGCAAAAATATTTAGTCGAGTGTTGATCTTTATTCATAAGGTATTAAGGTCTCATTCAATAGTTTCAATGAATTTTTTTAGACAAATAGATTTTTTTTTTAATATCGCTTCAAGCTAAGTTAACTTAACAACTAGTAAGTGGTCAATTTTCTATTAGAACACAATTATATAATGAGAGGGGGGTGAATCCATATATCCTACAAACTTATCCAATTCAACTTTCTTAAACAAAACTTCCTACTGCTTCAAACAAATAAAGTATTCAAGGACCAAACACACAACCACAACACCAAATTTACATGGAAAACCCTAAAAGGGAAAAACCACAATGAGAAATTTTCTTGGAGCTACTATCCAAATCCAACCTCAAAAAATGAAACAATATTTACAACATATTTTATGGGTTGCAACACAATGAAAGCTACAACTCCCTGAAACATAATTTTATAGCATCAACCAAAGGAAGTTTACAACTCCTTACAAATTACAACACTTATAGAAGGATTCCGCAACCTTAGCATAGAACACTTGATGAATTTTGGTGATCAACCACCATTGCAACACTTCTTCTCAACAACCTTTTCTACCTTCGGCTCACTACATTCAACACACTTTATCACATACACTTTTTCCTTCAGTTCACTTCCTTAAGCACTCACTTATTCACTTCTTCCTTCAACTTACTGCCTTCAACACTCACTCATATACTTCTTCACACATTTGCACACATTGATTTGCCTTCATCTCACTACTTTCAACACATTTCACTTCAAACACATTAACACACAACACTCTTCCCAAACCACCTAATCACACACTTGATCTTCCATTTATATCTTTTGTAAGCTTCAAAAAATTTCTCCTTATCAACCAAAATGAAATGTATGACATTACTATAAAAAAGTCAACTCAAAACATTCACGAGAAAAGAAAATTGAATGTGATCCAAACCAAGAGATAAGCAGGACCTATTTTAATTTAGTACACATTCCCATGCTAGTGCATGTCACAAAGATTTGACACAAACACTTCAACATTCCAAGTCAGTCCAACAAACACTTAACCTTCCATGTATTAACTCCAGACCACATGCGAGACCAGATAACATCATGTGGATCAAATTAAAAGCATTAAATTATATTCAAAAACATTTCCATGCCCTCCTTTTAAAAATTTAGGCAA
>VDFB02383860.1:0-20220 GCA_007258455.2 Sequoia sempervirens | reverse complement strand
ATTGAATTAAATGACCTAGAAATGCATATAAATCATAATAGAAAGTTGTAAAACCAGAAGTGTGCACCTGAAAACTTGTAGAAGCTTGAATGGAGACTAAAAATGTTGTTGATCCTAAAATTTTTCCATATTGGGACTCATTCGCCATTCTAGGAAAATCAGTCCCGGATTTGGATTTCTGCACAACAGCACATTTTAGGAAAATTAGTATCCAAATATATAAAGATTTCTAAAAGACACCTATAGTGGGACTCATTCGCCACTTGTGGAAAATGAGTCCAGTTTGGATTTCTAGAAATTCAAAGTCTAAATATTATCTTCTTAGTCTACTCTTTCTATTCCTCTAGGTTTCCAAATCCAAAACTCTGATTTTAGGGTTGTAGATGACCTTTTAGTGAAGATTATGACCTTGCAAATGGGGAGACAACTCCAAAAATCTTGTAACCTTATTGTCAATGATATTTTAAGCTCCAAGACACCTAGATCTGCAATCACACAAAGAGAGAGAAAATGTGTTGATTGTTAGTTAATATGGGTTTGCCTTGGTCAAACCCCTTTTAGGTAATTAAACCAAATGATGAAACAATGAAACAAGGACATGGAAAATGAAACATGGAAAATTATACCTTGAATGATGTCTTGTAGATGATTTCTTATAAATCTGCAACTCCACATGAAATGGCCATGAAGGATGTAGATCTTGATCTTGACAATAGGTGTAGAACAATGTTTGATCTTGGATCTTCAATACTACATTACAACACTAGCTCAATGACATGCATTATGCTTGATATGATTTACATGAGGATGGATCTTGAATTTTTGCATCAATTGATGAAGAATTCTACCCTTGAATGCCTTAAAAATGATCTTGAATGCTCTCTTGATGGCATTGTAAAGATTTGGAATGCTTAACTCTTGAATTTTTGACTTGATGATATGAATGTATGATGAAATGATGATTTGAAAACTTTTTTATATAGGAAATGCACTCAAATGACTATTTATTAGATCCCCAAGGCTGACATAGAATAAATTTGAACTTAAAACATAATTTTTCCTACTCAAACCTTGAAAATAGCTCAAATGGGAATCATTCACCAAGATAAGTGAATGAGTCTCACCTGGATGGGACTCATTTTCCCATAGTGGTGAATGGGTCCCATAGGGGCTATTTTGCTAGCTAAAGTGTCAGAGAGTGAAAATTTTAAGTTTATATGTTGATCTTGTCCGGTTTTTGATTGAAATATGCCTTGGGATGTATAATATGGGGTCATACGAGCCTATTAATGATGATATAAAGATCATAAATGCAATTGGACCCAATATTCAATGTGAAAGCATAAATAATACACTTTAGAACACTAAATTAAGGAAAAATTGGGTCTATCTAGCTTTGAAGGGCCCTAAACTAAATGTGAATGTGTAAAACACATTCCAACACTAAATTAGGTCCACCTTAGTTTACAAGCCTCCTAAATTTAATGTGAAGGTGTAAATAAATACACTTTACAACATTAAATTAAGGCAGAGTTATGTTTATTTAGCTTAAAAAAGGGCCCAAGACCTAATGTGGATATATAAAACATCTCACAACACTAGAACAAGGTGACATTAAGTCCAATTTACCATTAATTATTCCCAAATAAATCAAGGAAAAGGTAATTTTTTTCATTTTTCTAAGTACGTATCCACTCCCCTTATGCTTTGGCAATATTGGGTGAAGAGAAATACTCAAGTATACTTTCATGCTTTGTGTCAACCTTAAGAGAGGACTTACTATGAGATACATCCTACAACAGAAAACACATAGGGAATTTCTTGCAAGCATGTTAGCTAATGAGCTTTGAATAAAGGATGTAAAATCATGAGAAATTAGCATCAATCTGTGGCATCCATAATATACTACACCTAATCCCATGCCTTAAGTGGAATGAGAATTGTTGAAGAGGCCTAAGTGGCCAAATGGATGAATATGTGTCATGGTGTTCTCAGTTTATTATCATTAAGAACCTTGTTTAAGTAGTGGCTAGATTTTTCCTTCCAAAGAGTTCTTTAAAGTAGTGCATTGGAATTTATTTCCAAGAAGTTACTTTCCATGTATGATTTTGGTTAAAGTGTAGAGATTAAGAGTTCATTCTTAGCATACCTCTACACTTTTCCCTCAAATTTCATGTGAAATCATCTCTTCTGCTATGAAGGGAATGAGGAAAGCATACTAAGAAGAATGTACCCACTTGAGCTAGGAATGTTATTGCTTATGAGTTAGTCTTACACACTTTTTTGTTCCAAAACATCTTAAACACACATCAACAAGTTTATCAAATTGCAAACCCATTGGATCAAGTATGGATACCTTTTGAAAAGTCCTAATATTACTTCTGGTCCTTAAGGATTTTATCCTTAGAGGCTTCTAAATATTTGGGCTTATATCTAAATCTATGCTTTCCAGATTTAACATAGGGAACTATGGCCTTAGCTAAATGATTTTTACATAATGGAGTTTGTGAAATGAAGGTTTCTTTGGCATATAAATTTTAGTTTGAACATTAATTAAGACTTTCTTGATGTGGTAATGAAACAATCTCACATAAGAAAAGATTCAAAATCAAATGAACACCTCACATTGATGTATGTTCAAAACATTGAATCCCTAAGCATAATCAACATTGGGACAAGGAAAATATTACAAAACATTAAGTCTAAGTTCCTTTTTACTTGAACAATAGGAAAATGGGATCTTTATAACCTAGGTGATAGAACACCACTATTCTTCTATTATCATTCAATAATGTCCTAGGAAGCCTAGTTGGATTGACTATCAACCTCACAAGGTGAGTCAATTCTCAACAAGGAGGACCTAGGAGATGGTTCTTTTATGTTTTTAAGGGTTCACCACCAAAAAAAGCTTGGAAAAGACAAATGAACATTCAACTCACAAAATCAAGCAATGCAAGCCAAACAAGGAGATCAAGTGATAAAATTAAACCACAACAAGTTAAGGGGTATGTATCTAGGAAGTCTAGAAATGTGATGAGGTGGCTAGAAATACAAAAAATCTTTCAAAATATGTTGGGGAGCACTAAGATGCTCTTACTATTGTCTTAGTCCCGCTACTGATTTTCAGGGGGGATGTGGAATTTTTGGATGTCGAAACAAAATCTGAAAGAATCTCTACAAAATACCCCTAGGAGGACTAAGATTCCATTACTATTGTCTTAGTCCCATTTGGAATTTATGAAATATCTAAATGTGGTGCTAAGCTCCAAGGTCTGCACTTTCCTCTTCTCAGATCCAAGGTCCTGAATCTTCCAGATTTGGTTTGTAGGTGAGTTTCCATGAAGATGACAACTTTGCAATATAACTTTGTAACATTGACAACTTTGCACTCCAAATGATCTTCAAGTCTTCAACCTAGATCTACAAACACAAACACACAAGAGAGGAAAAAACTTGTTGATTTTTAGTATATGGGGGTTTTCCTTGGTCAAACCCCTTGTTGGTAATTAAACCAAATGATGAAATGAGTGAAATGAAGCATGAAATATAAAATATGTAAATGATATCACCTTGGATGATGTCTTGTGAAGCAAATTTGAAATCTACAATGTAGTGGCCATGAAGAATGTAGATCTTGGATCCTTGGATTTGATGTGAACAATGGTTTTAAATAGATCTTCAATGCTACATCTACAATCTTGTTTCAACAACATGAATGGATGCACTAAACCCTTGATATAATTCTTAAATCTTGATGATGGCTCCAAATGCTTGATGAACTAGTCTTGAATATTCTTGTGAACTCAATTTTGGTAGAATAGACACTCTCACAACTTTCTTAGATGAAAATGAGTGAAGTAACCTTGTATTTATACTTATTTATGCTTAATACCCTGAAATTACACCACACCAAGCTAACATATGAATTTATTAAATAAATGAGGCTAAATCCTACCAATATTTGAAATTGAATCTCAAAAATAAGCCAAGGAGAAATAAGACACCCTAGGTGGCATCTTAGTCCCAAGGCTAAAAACTTGGGGCACAGACTCCAAAAAGGGGCACATTTAAGGTACACTTGAAGTACGGGTCCCAAGATCTTTGGGGGACAAAGACGCCCCAGATGGAATTTTAGTCCCAACCCAAAAAATAGGGACACTTAGATAGAATCATCAAATTATCATTTATGCTTTGGAGAATGTCAGGATTAGCTAGAAAATGATATAATTCATAAGGCTTGTAGATGAAAAATGGGACCAATTAAGCCATAAAAAAGCATAAATAAAGAAAGGAGGGCCCAAAAAAGTGTGAATGCAAGGGTATGCATTTTACTACACTACATTTAGCCCCCACTTTAGTGAGAGGATGAAATTGCTTCAAACTCACACTAAACTAGCCAACCACACATTCAAGAGGGGTTCAAATGTACAAATGCTAGTAATATAGGATGACAATTAATCAAGAGGGATGATGAAGCCCCCAAGGTCAAGATCCTATGGCAAACCAACATAGGAACAAAAGAACGCGCTTGAAAATGATATATGAAGCCATAAACATACCGTAAACATACACCATCAAAGATGAAAAAAGGAAAAAGAAAAAGGAAAAAATGTAACGGATCAAGCTTTGACTAGCCGTCCAACGTGGTGGACTGGGTCTAGGCTGTTTCTCCAAAAAGGTTTACAAAAGGAACACATTGTCCACTATGCAAAAAAAATGCATCCTCACAAGTGCTAGTGAAGCTAGTTGTCCACTAAGTGAGCCCCAGGAAGTCCATATCAATGTCATATTCCCATGACTATGATAAGGACAAAAGAAAATGCATGCTCACAAGGGCTAGTGAAGCTAGTTGCTCACTAGTGTAAGGAAAGCTTAGGTGCAGAACAAACTCTCCTAATGACAAAACCTCAAGAAAGAATGTAGATATGACTTTAAATTAATCAATTACAGTTCAATAAGATACACATGAAAAGAATAACAGAATAGAGAAATGGACACATACACAATTGGACACTAGATTTATGTGGGAAAACCCTTATGGGATAAAAACTCACCACACCAAGAAAAGCATCTTTGTATTATAGTAAAGAAAATTACATACAAAGATCAAACTTAACTTTTTGATGTCAATTTATAGTAGAAAAATTAACTAATCAATCTTGTACAGAACATTAATCTCACAATGCTCTCAGACACATACAATGAACCCACTCAGATCAATACGTGTTCAATCGAGCAACTCTACGCCTTCAAACTGTTCACTATTATTGACCATTGTAGAGAATAGTCATTTTCCTCACAAACTGTTCATCTTCCACACATGAACTATCACAATAGTCCAACTACCATCGGTTCTCCTTCCACTTCACTCATTGGTTCAAAACAGACCACGTTGGATAGTCATTCGGTCAAAATGTTTAAACATAATTGCATGTCAGTGAGACAATAGACTGTGTCTCCCCGATGCCAAAAAGCTTGATCACATAGCTATCAGCAAGACCAAAGGTATCGACAACACCCTAAGAAGTCAAACTGATAACAAAACAAGTCTCCCCAATATCACAAGAAAACCAACTATCCATCAGCAAGAGTCTAGAAGATTTCATCGACAGTTAATGTCACTCCAATATGTCCATTGATAGGACCAACACCATCGGCTAGACCCACTCTATCGACAAGGAATCTCATCAATGTCCACTACATAACCATTGACAAGACCATCGCTATTGGCGAGACATCATACTAAACACAAATCCATCAAAAAGACAAACAATATTGCTAAGAGTTCACACCAAACACAAAATAGTCAGAGAGACCAACGCTATTGGCAAGAGCTCATACTGAAGTTGCATACCCATCGGCGAGACCAAAACCATCGGCAAGAGATCATACCGAATGCGAATCTATCGGCGAGACATCCACTGTCACTTAGAGTCTTATTGAGCCTTCATGTCACCCTGATGACTTCGTGTGTAAAACTATCAACGAGACATACTCTGTCAGAATGAGTCACTCTAAAGGTTCTCATCTCTCCTCGATGCCAATCATCACTAAGAGCTTGATGATCACCAGGAATCAACTCATCGACAAGAGGTTTGCCCAGATGGAAAGAGATAGGAATTTCATAGTGATAGCCATGTCTTGCCGATAACTCCCATCGGCAAGACATAACCAAAGTCTTAGCGACTTTGATCTTTTAACACATTTGCTGGTCAGTAAGACATTTTGAGCATCTCAACAATTTTTCTCTTTCAAGTGTTTCATGTCAATAAGCTTGAGGCACATTTTCCAACAATCTCCCACTTGACGAAGATTTTACTAACACCTCTAGAGCACAACAAAACTACTGAAATTCATGGGCACTAAGGCCCATCGAACTGGCACACCACCTGAACTTGTCTATGCTCACTAGTTTCATCAATGCATCTGCAACATTTTCCAGAGTATCCACTTTTTCTAAAGAGACCTTTCCACCCTCCACCATATCTCATACAAAATGATACTACACATCAATATGTTTCATCCTGGCATAGAAAGTAGGATTTTTTGCCAAACAAATAGCACTCTAACTGTCATAGTAAATTGTAATTTTACCTACATCAAACCCAATGTTAGAACACAAACGTTTTAACCAGATTGCTTCTTTACAGGCATGTGTTGCTGCCATGTATTCTACCTCTGTAGTGGACAAAGTGACTATAGCCTACCGCTTACTCATCTAGCTAACTGTACCACCATTCATCATGAAAATATATCCACTTGTGGATCTTCTGCTGTCAATGTCCCCTACCCAATCAAAATCTACATAGCCTTGAATGCTAAGAGTCCTCTGTGATTCAACAAAATTATCATGGAAACACAAAGCATATTTTGAAGTGCCCTTTAGATATCTAAACACTCTTTTCACAGAATCCCAATGTGTCTTCCAGGATTTTCCATAAAACAACTAAGTACTCCCACTGCTTGGGAAATGTTTGGCCTTGTACAGACCATTGCATACATTAAACTACCAACTGCACTAGCATAAGGCACTCTGGTCATGTCCTCTATCTCAGTAGGAGATTTTGGATAGTCTTCAATAGATAGCTTGGTTTCAGGCCGCAAAACTAGAACAACTAGCTACTTGCACTCAGTCATACAAAATCTCTCCAAAATAGTATTAATATACTTACTATGATTGAGCCAAAGTTTTCTACTCTTCCTATCCCTAGTATTTCCATTCCCAGAATATACTTGGCTGCACCAAGATCTTTCATTTTGAACTTTGCAGATAACTAAGATTCTAGATCAGAAATCATTAACTTACTATTGCCTATGAACAATATCATCAACTTAGAGAGCAATGATAAGAACATGATCATTTTCAGCTTTGAAGTACACACAGTGATCAGATTTTTATCTTAAAAATCCTAATGACAAAACAAACGTGTCAAACTTCTGGTACCACATTCTAGGAGATTGTTTTAATCCAAACAAATATTGTTTCAACTTGTAAACCAAATTTTCTTTACCTTTTTCCACAAAGTGCTCAAGTTGGGACATATAAATTTCTTCTTCAAGGTCACCATGAAGAAATATTGTCTTCACATCCATCTATTCAATCTCTAAGTCATACGCTACTACAAGTGACAAAAGAAATCTGATAGACGTCAACTTACCTATAGGAGAAAAGATTTCTCTATAATCAATTCCCTCTACCTAGGAATACCCCTTCACAACCAACCTTGCCTTATAATTTTCCACACTACCATCCAGACCTATTTTCTTTTTAAATACCCATTTGCAACCAATAGCTTTTCTGCCTTCAGGCAAGGGCGCCAAACTCCAAGTATCATTCTTTTCTAATGATTCCATTTCTTCATTCACGGCTTCCAACTAAGAGTTTGAATCAGACATTCTAAATGCCTCTTTCACAGTCCTAGGCTCATCAGTGCTAGAAATTAAAGCACAGGCACAAGTAGAATCTAACAAAGAAAACCAATACCTATCAGGTTGCTTTCTTTCACATGTTGACCTCCTCACAAGTTGAGGCTGAGGTTGATCTTCTTATTCAAAACTCTTAGAACTACTTGAGCTCTCCTCAGTTTCAGGTACATTTTGAGTTTTGAATTCCTCTTTATCTGGTGTTGGAGGAATTTCAACTACATCCCTTTTATCTTTTGATTTTGTCTCTGACTACAGATTCAAAGTAGAAGGCTTCAGCTCATGAAAAATAACACTTCTGCTATACAAAACCTTCTCCGTATCAAGATTCCAAAGCTTGTATCCTTTTATGCTAGCACTATAACCAATAAAAATACATTTAACAGCCTTGTTTTCCAATTTAGACCTTTTTTCATTTAGCACATATGCATATGCCTCATAGCCAAAGACATGAATGTGTCTTAGAGAGGGCTTCTTTCCAGACCATGCTTCCAAAGGTGTTTTCTCAACAAGAGCGGAGTTAGGAAAATGGTTTATTAACATGTTGTTGCAACTACCTCAGCCTAGAACTTATCCTCCAAGCCATCACTGCTCAACATACTTCATGCTCTTTCCATCACTATCCTATTGAACCTTTCAACAACTCCATTTTGTTGCGGAGTGTAAGGTGTAGTTTTATTTCTTTTAATCCCATGATCTTTATAATACCTTTCAAACTCATAAGAACAAAACTCACCACCATTTTCAGTCCTTAAACATTTTATTTTTCTTTTAGTCTGATTTTCCACAAGGTTTTTAAATTCCTTAAAATGACTGAACACTTCTGATTTAATTTTCAAAAATAAACAAATGCCCTTCTTGAATAATCATCAATGAATGATACATAATATCTTGAATTAGACAAAGAAGAAACATTTACTGGACCAAAAACATTAGAATGTATATAATCAAGTAAACCAAAAGATTTGTGAGGACTGGAGTAGAATGAAACAAGGTGTTGTTTACCATATATACAATTTTCACAAAACTTGAATTCAAGGCTACAATCATCAAGTCCTTCAACCAGATTTTTATTTTTCAAGGTTTTTAAACCTTTTTCTCCAATGTGGCCAAGCATATGATGCCTGAGTACAGTCTTTTTTGCTAGAAGTTTAACTTCCATAGAGCTTGCACTATCAGGAACTTTTTCCTCCTTTTCTCCATGAGTAGCCTTCTGTGACTTTATAGAGACACTCTTGGATTGAACAACAAGTGCATCCAGCTTAGACAAAGTACCAATATGAGCACCCCTAGCTAGGACCATTGATCCTCTAGTCATCTTGTAGCCATTTCTAGAGAACGTGACATGCACTCCAACATCGTTCAACTTACTAACGAAAAGTAAATTTTGAGCCAGACCTGGTATATGCATTACATCATTGATTCCCTTCGCTCTTCCATTAGGGAAATAAATTCTAACTCTTCCATGACCAACTATTTCCAGAGATGAATTGCTTTCCAAATACACCCTTCCACCATCATAATTTTCATACTTAGTGAACCAGTCTCTATGAGATGTCATGTGAAAAGATGCTCCAGAATCAATCAGCCAGACTTCATTTGATGCCTAAGTTGTGAAGGCTGCAATGAAAGCGTTTGCATCACTTTGAGAAAAATCATTATTAGAAGAAAAATTCTTCTTCCTTTTCTCCTCTTTCCAATCCTTTCAGACATGACCAGGTTGCTTGCAATTCCAACACTTTACTTTGGACTTTTTACTAGGAGACTTTGATCTCCCCTCTCATTTGGATTTGGACTTCGTGTCCTTCTTCTTGCCTTTTTCTATCGATCTGCCTCTAATAGCAAGAGCTTCCTTCACCATCTCAGAATATTTTCTTCTCATATCTTTTGATAACAAAGAAGCAAAAATATATTCCATCTTAAAAGAGGAAGTAGTACTCCCAATAGCCATCACCAAGTGATCCCAAGAATCTGGCAAAGAACATAAACAACAATCTTCTTCATCAATCTTTACACCCATAGATGCTAACTAAGCAATCAGCATGTTGAAAGCATTCAAATGATCAACAATAGATGCTCCTTCTTGCATTTTTAAAGAGCATAGATTCTTCCTCAAGAAAAAATTATTCACCAAGGACTTTCCCTGATAAATAGCTCCCAGTCTTTTCCACAAAGAAGATGTCTTTTCTTCATGAACATTTAGAAGAACAGAGTCTGCTAAATAGAGCCTTATGAACCCCTTTTATTTTCGATCTTCGACGTCCCAATCCTCTTGCTTCATGCCTGTAGGCTTCATTCTAGACACAGCAAGCCAAAGATCACGATCAGCCAACAAATCTTCCATTTTCAGTTTCCACAACTCAAAATTACTGCCATTGAATTTCTCAATTTCAATCTTTCCTGACGTGCTTTCCATCTTAATCTATAATTCAAATTACCAGACTTCTACAAGAATCCCAGTGAATAGAATTGACACAAAAAACCCAACATACCCACAAGGATAACACAACTGGCCAGGCTTTGATACCACTTGTAAGGAAAGCTTAGGTGTGGAAGAAACTCTCCTAACATCAAAAGCTCAGGGAAGAATGTAGATATGACTTTAAATTTTTCAATTACAGTTCAATAAGATACACATGAAAAGAATAAAAAAATAGAGAAATGGACACATACACAATTGGACACTAGATTTATGTGGGAAAACCCTTACAGGAGAAAAACTTGCCACACCAAGAAAAGCCTCTTTGTATTACAGTAAAGAAAATTACATACAAAAATCATACTTAACTTTCTGATGTCAGTTTACAGCAGCAACATTCACTGATCAATCTTGTAAAAAACATTAATCTCACAATGCCCTCAAACGCATAAAATGAACCCACTTAGATCAATTTGTGTTCAATCAAGCAACTCTACGCCATCGAATTGTTCACCATTATCAACCATTGCAAAGCATAGTCATTTTCCTCACAAACTATTCATCTTCCACACAAGGGTATGTGCAGGATCATGGTATGCCAAAAAGTGGCAATATTTGTAGGGTATGTGGCTGACGACTTTTTTTTCACCCAAAATTAATGAAACGAAAAGGGTTTTTAGAGGAGATTCTCAGCTTTCCAAAAATATAAATTATGATTTAATTTGAATTTAATAAATAATTATTATTCATTTTCTATTAGAATTACGACTAAAGTCCCCATCGATAGCTGATTGAAAACATCTATAACTTTCAAACGGTATCATATTTTTTGAATCCAAACATGCATCACATTATATGCTTTACATACTATAGGATTAAAAAAAAAAAATAAATTTCATGAATTTTTGACCAAGTTAAGGTGGTCAGCATAAGTTTTTATATTTTCTAAAAGTTGTAATAAAAATTCATAATTAATTATTTACTTGGAAAAAAATTACAAAAAATATGCATCACATCCGACATGAGTCCTATACTTATATATAAAATCTTACAAAAAAATATTATCATTTTATTATGGTTAGGGTGGAATGCACACCTACTTCTTATTTTTCCGAAATTTAAGTACTGCGATTGAAATTTCAAACTTTCACCAAATAGATTTTATTTATTTTAAATAAACCTAGTATTTTAGAAACTACATTCAATTTTCTACAAATTCTATTCTTACATATTTTTGAAATAATATAGATAACTTATTCAAATATTTATGTCAAGTTTCCTAACACTGATTTTTCTGAATTTTTTGCCACTTAAGGGCTTGTTTGGCATACCATGATCCTGCACATGCCCACAAGAATGGTCACAATAGTCCAATTGCCAACAATTCTCCTTCCGCTTCACTCATTGGTTCAAAATAGACCACATCATACACTCATTTGGTCAAAACATTCAAACAAAATTGCATGTCGATGAGACACTAGTGTCTCCCTGATGCCAAAAATCTTGATCACATAGATATCAGCAAGACCAAAGGTATCGAAAACACCCTAAGAAGTTAGACTAATAACAAAACAAGTCTCCCTAATATCACAAGAAAACCAACTATCCATCGGCAAGAGTCCAGGAGATTTCATCGACAGTTAATGTCACTTCGATATGTCCATCGGGAGGACCAACACCATCGGCAAGAGATCATACTGAATGCAAAACCATTAGCTAGGCCCACTCTATCAGCAAGACATCTCACCAATGTCTACTGCAAAACCATCGGCAATACCATCGCTGTCACTAAGGCTTCACACCAATGTTCAACTCATGTAGCTCTATCGGAAAGACTATAGCTATAGGCAAGACATCATACCAAACACAAACCCATCGGCAAGACAAACAATATTGCTAAGAGTTCACACCAAATGCAGAACAGTCGGAGAGACCAACACTATCGACAAGACCTCATACCGAAGCTGCATACCCGTCGGCAAGACCACAACCATCGGTAGGAGATCATACTAAATGCAAATATGTCGGCGAGACATCCACTATCACTTAGACTCTTATCGAGCCTTCATGTCACCCTGATGACTTTGTGTGTAAAACCATTGATGAGACATACTCTGTCAGAATGAGTCACTTTGAAGGTTCTCGTCTCCCCAATGCCACTCGTCACCAAGAGTCTCCCTGATGATCACCAAGAATCAACCCATCGGCAAGATGTTTGCCTAGACAGAAAGAGATAGGAATTTCACAGTGATAGCCATGTCTTTCTGATGACTCCCGTTGGCAAGATAGAACCAAAGTCTTAATGACTTTGATCTTCTGAACATAGCTGCTAGTCGGTAAGACATTCTAAGGGTCTCACCGATTTTGCTCTTTTAGGAGTTTCATGTCAGTAAGCTTGAGACACATTTTCCAACAACTAGGTGAGCCCCACAGGACGATATCAAAGCCATACCTCCATGACTTTAATAAGGTACAAAAATTCATGCTCACAAGGGCTAGTGGAGCTAGTTGTTCACTAGGTGAGCCCCAAGGGGTCCATATCGAAGCCATACCTCCATGACTTTAATAAGGAAAAAGTGAAAAAAATGCAACAAAAAAGAGGGATGTTCAAAGGGATTTTTCTTAGTTCATGTAAGGTATTAATCTTAGGGGACATCGTTCTTAACATCTTCAAAAGAGGATAAATACAAGGTCTCATCCTGGGGAACATCATACCTAATGCTTCCAAGAGAGGACAAGCACAAAAGGTCTCATCTTGTTTCCAAGAGAGGACAAGTGCAAGGTCTCATCTTGGGGAGCATTGTATCTAATGTTTCCAAGAGAGGAAAAGGAAATATCGTGCTCTCAGAGGAAGTCCAACCCGAAGACACCACCAAGAGGAAAGATGCATCACATAAAGAAAGAAAATCACATCAAGGAACATGAAAATGAAATCATGCTAAAATAATGCCAATGTATGCCCCCACTTTAAAGAAATTGCTAACACCATGCTGTGAGCAATTACTTTAAAGTAGAAGAAGATATGAGAGCTTATTAGGAATTCCCTATGGCAAGTCATATGTTTCCGATAAGATACATCATGAATAAGGGAATTCCCTCAAAAGATAGTATGTCACATGTGAGCCAACTTAAGGCATGTCATCCACATGCCAAGCTTGCTCTTATATGTACATGAAAGGTGGTCAACTAGCCAAAAGAGACAATGACAAGTGAAATACAAGGACAAGGCTACCTAACCCCTTGTCCCCACTGAGTGTGGGGCAAGAGTGAGCCAAATAGGATTAACATGAGTATTAGTTAGAGGAATTAGGTGCTTCAACACAAGGAAGAGCACCACACTCCTTGAGATGTTCAATTTTGTTACTTAAAGCCTTACATTCATTAGTAGCATTTCCATGAACTCTATGATATGCATAGAATGAAATCTTGTAATATAATTTATTTCATGTTTTTGTAGGGAGAGAGATCAGATAATATTGGAGGAGTCTCGTCAAGATACTCTCTTGGTCAAAAGTGGAGGATGTTTCTTTATTTTGCGACAAAGATATCTCTTGCTTAGCACAAGGTGTCATACCTTCAAAAGACTCTTTAGATTGCAAGATGTTGTTCTCTCCTTTATAGGAGAGTTTAAAATCTAACGAATTTGAATCATTAGTGTTTTATGTGATGACATTTATATTAGGCAAGGATTTCTTTGTTTGTTTTGTTTCTCACAAAGGATAACAATCAAGACCACAAATGTCTATCAGTTCATGATGCACCACTATTAAAGTCAACGTAGAAGTATGTTTTGTGATAGTGTTGATATTAAGTGAAGGCTTGTTTGTTTCTTTTGAGGGACAATGACCAAGACCACTAGTCATTTCTTGTGTGTGAGGCTCTATAGGGACATTGATGCCTTGTTCTCTAGAACCACATCCTTTTCCATTGTATCTGAGTTGTTTCATCATTTCATAACCTTTTCCATAAAGATTCTTCATTTCTTTTTTATTTGGTGGTTGCTCATAATTAAGTTCATCAAAGTTTGTTGTGGAATTTTCTTTTTCTAAAGTGGTTGAGGTGGATGCTTTCAAAGGGTCTTACAAATTTTGTGTTGACATTACTGCTTTTTATTTTCCCTTGTCTGAATCTTTGTTTATGATCTTGTATTCTCCCATGAATGTTGGTTTGAAATTAAATGATGCCAAATCATCTAGTGATATCATTCTGAAGGGTTTAGGACATTTATCTTTTTGTTGTTCTTTCATGGCTTCTACTTGTCTAGTTGGTGTCGATATTTTTAAAGGGTTCCCTTTACCTTTCTCAATGTTCAAACAACTTTATGGTTCAGGATTGACTTCAATTGTATGTAATTTTTTTTGTTGTAGACATAATTCATGATATGATGAAGGGTAGAGGGCACATCATATATCTTATGAATCCATGGTCTACCTAAAAGGAGATTGTATAAAAGATCATTAGGCATAACATGGATTAGGGCTTGTAGTTGTCACGTAGAAAATTGGACGCTCTTGGAAAAAGAGATAATTTCACACTTAATTTGGACCTATTTTTGAGTACCTTTACATTAATCATTCTTCAAAACAACATGTATAGGCCCCTAAAATCCATTATTTTTTATCTGGAGGCCCATTTCATTTAAAAATCATATAAATCTTGACAAATAATACTTAATTCATTCATATCTCAAAAACCCACCTACAAAAACCACAAGTGGGGCCCATTCACCACCCTAGGTGAATGAGTCCCCTCTGGTGGGACCCATTCTCCAAGGGTGGCAAATGAGGCCCTTTTGGGGAAAATTTCAATTTTGAGCGAGAATTTCACTAGCTTAATTCAATTTTTCATTGGATGTCAGCCTCTTAGGTCTAAATAACAGGAAAATTAGGTATTGGTGCCTATAAATACACATTATTAGGTCATATTTTACAATCATTAGTCATTTTTACAAAACAAATTCAAAATTCAAGTGTTGAGAATCTTCCACAAGATGTTTCATTAGCATTTCTACAATGAAGTTGAAGCTTTTAGACAACAAGATAGGGTTTTTGCAAGTCTTCAAGCTCACTTCTCATTCAAGATCCAACATTGTAAAGAGTTGAACATGGATTCCTATGGGGAATCATGGAGAAATCTAGGTTGAGGAGATGTAACTAGCCATCAAATCACACCTTATGACTTGTTTTCAAAGTGATTCCATCTTCCATTTTCTCTCTATCTTTAGATTTAAGGTTTGCATGTCATTTGCATTCATTTTGAAATGTTGTAGGGTTTCTTGGATTGAAGTCTTGTATCATTCAAATCACATTTACTTGTCTTATTCTAGCACACTAGAATAGGGTTTTTCCTTGCTTTAGATTTTCCTAGTCTTAAACACACTTAAGGCTAGGGTTTTATGCAAATTTTATCTATTCAAGGTTTAACTACCAAATTAGGGGTTTGACCAAGGAAAAAAACCCATTAGAAAACAAATTTAAAGCTGTTTTACAGGTGTTTTTCAAAGGTTCAGATTTGGGTTTCTATCAAGAAGTGTTGTACAGGTGACAAAGTGCAAATCTGAAATTCAAATTTTTAGAAAATAGATAAAAGGAAAAATTCTCCATGGATGGTGAATAGGTCCCACTAGAGGTGTCCATTAGAGTAGAGTGTAGATTCTAGTACCCTTTTTGTAGAAATGGGATTCTGGGCATAAATCTTGGTCTGGGACTAATTTGCCCAAGGTGGGGAATGAGTCCCAGTCAGTCAAAAAGTCAACATTTCTAGTTTTTCAAAGCATTTTCTAGTCTCCATCAGGTTTACAGGTGCACACATTTAGTCTTGTAGTTTTATGTTTAGTTCTAGTTGCATTTTTTATTCATCTTCTTAGGTCTTTTGCAAACAAAACTGTGTTTTCAAACACTTCATATTTCTTCAGTTTTGCATAAATAATTAATCTATTTTATCAGTTTTTTCATTTAGATCATTTCATTTAGACATATGTACATTTTACTTACATTAGTTTGAGTGAACCACCTAGATTTTGTGTGGGGTCTATCTCTCTCGTTTAGGTGAAAAACCCTAATTGAGCAAGAGAGTCATAGCACCCCTAAACCTAAAAAAATCTATGGTTCAATAATGTAACTTTGTCAACTTTAATATGTAATGTGATTATTGAAAAGTGGTCATTTTCTCACATTATCAAAGCCATTAATCGATAAAGAGGTGGGTTGGATTTTGCATTTATCAACACCAAGCTTATCCAAAAGGTTCACACCACACACATTTAAGGCTGAGCCAGTGCCAAAAAGGGTTCATTTTATCCTTGTCATATTGTACTTAGCTACAATCATGAAAGCATCATTTTTTTTTTGCACATCCAAAGGGGGGACTTCACTTTGGTGGAAAATAATGTCAACATTTATTCCTTGAATCATGGCTGCTATGTCATTCGAGTTTTCACTAGAGGGAACCACAATTTTTTTTAAGGCTATTTGAAGCATAGTGTGATAATTAGGGTGGGTGCATGAAGTTGGGTAGCAATTTTTTGGCCACTTTTGAAAAAAAAAAAAAAGTCATAGCGTGAGTGCGTTATAACGTGCTTGCATTATTTCACATTAAAATAAAATAAAAAGGTGAAAGATTTTTCCTTGGAATACCAACCCAAAGACTTGGAGGGCATTCCCAATGAGGTCAGATACCTTTTTTTGCAAATTCTACAGTTTTTCACATAATCAGGTCCATGCTCACCATCAGGATTGCATCTAGTTCAATATCGACAAAATAGAACACATGGGTAATGTTAGGTTCTCTCTTACCTATCCAATGATGTAGTTTTTCTCACTTTCTGACAATGTTAAGCCTTTCATCCATAATTTCTTTTGTTTGTATGTCTTTTTTTGCCAAAAAATAGTGTTTGCTATTTTTTTGGTTATAAATTAACCGTTCATCGAAATTTCAAATAAATCACATTTTTAGAAACTAGACTCCATTCTACAATTTTTTGTTTTCAAAAAGAAAAAAAATCAATTATTTTCCAAAATTTGTAGGGGGAGCACGACCAAAATTCTACTTTTTAGGAAGTGCCCACTTAGAAAATTAGTAAAAAATTAAATATTGATTAAAAAATTATCAGAAAAATCATGGATCAACTAGATATTGTTAGCTAACTTCTAACTATAGTGATTTTAAAATGGTATGTGCAGATTCTCCATGGTATGCCAAAAGTGGCAATATTTTGTAGGTATGTGGTCAATTTAATTTTTTCACCCAAATTATGAAACTAAAAAGGGCTCTTTTAGAGGGAGATTCTCATTTCCAAAAATATAAATTATGATTTAATTCTGAATTTAATAAATAATTATTATTCATTTTCTATTAGGAATTATGACTAAAGTCCGGGATCGGGAGAGTCGATTGAAAACATCTATAACTTTCAACGTGGTATCATATTTTTGAATCCAAGTTCACGGCATCACATTCATTCTCTTTACATACTCATAGGATTAAAAAGAAAATTAAATTTCATGAATTTTGACCAAGTTAAGGTGGTCGTATTTAGAGTTTTTATATTTTCTAAAAGCCGTAATACAAAACGCTAATTAATTATTTACTTGGAAAAAATTAAGCAAAAAAAAAAATATGCATCACATCTGGACATGAGTCCTCTACTTATATATTATTACAAAAAAGACATCGATTTTATTATGGTTAGGTATCTTATTGCACCTAATACTTCTTTATTTTTTTCCTGAAATTTAAGTACTCATCGCATTGAAATTCTACCCTTACTAAATAGATTTTATTTATTTTAAATAAACCTAGTATTTAAACCACATTCAATTTTCTACAAGCAAATTTATTATTACATATTTTGGAAATAATATAGATAACTTATTCAAATATTTACTAAGTTGCTCAACATCTACTTCTTTCTGAATTTTTAGCAATTTTATAAAATTGCTTGGCATACCATGATCCTGCATATACCCAAATACTAGAAAAATCAATCACTAGGAAGCCTTCCATAAGAGTTGCTATGTTATGTTTTTCTGACAAAAACAACACCAATTTGTGTACATCCTTCTTTTCAACCCCTTAATCTCAACTATTTTCAAAATAAATTAGTAGTTTAGATAGTAGACTCGAAGCAGTTCGATCCTTGTTTTTGTTCTATCTCAAAATTTTGAGTGTAACTATCCTCAATTTCACGTTCAAGGTTAGTATTTCCTGATTTCAGAAAAAAAAGGCCACTTGAGCCCCCTTTTTGGGAACCATCTTGGTGCACTTACCCTTAGGTGAATTATGAATCAAGTCCCAGAGGGATATCTTTGTAGGAGTATTCTTAAGTTGTTGAACAAGATCATACTCCTTTCCACTTTATGAAGGAAAAGGAGGGGCACTAGGAAAGATAGGATTAGGCAATGGTAGGGATGTTGAAGGTGTTTATCTTAGTTGCAGATTGTTCTTAGTGTTGTATGTATGAGCAATGGTATTGTAACTCGGTTGCTGTGAAACATTGTTCCTAGGTGGTTCGAGGATAAGCATGGGTTTGTTTTGAACTTGTGGTTTTTGAGAGGGTGGATAAATGATAATTATAGGCTCGAGAGAGTACTCCATGGGGTATCTAATGTGCATAATCTCATAAGAATTATCATTATTTTCATGATCTCTTAGTGAAGAGGAGTCTAATGTTACTTCATCATCTTCATCTAAGGAATTACTATTTTTAATTTTCTCATTTTCTTCCACCATTATATCTTCCCTAGTAGGAGAGTTTTTAAGAGAACTATAATCCAAATGTTTGTGACATTCAAGGATTGGCTTTTCTAAAATGACTTCATCGCAAGTAGGGGGATGATCAATGTTTGGATTTTATTGTTTATCGATAGTGGGGATATTAGGAGAAGGCTCTATTTGATTTTCTTTTTTCTCTAAGGTCTCATTATCTTGTGTCATACTATAAACCTAAGTAGGAGAGCTTGTAAGATTTTCATCACATTTCATGGTTAGATTTTGTAAAGTAATTTCATCACAAGTAAGGGAGGCATCAAGAGAAGGAAAACTATAATTTTTATGCTTAACAAATAGATATTTTCAAATGGTAGGAGCATTAGGGAAGGGAGGAATAAGATTCTCATGACTTTCAATAGGTGCATCTTCTAACACCAACCTATCCTCTTCGCATCAAGGAGGGATATTAGGAGAAGGAAATTTTTTATTGTCATGGCTATCTAGGATATCATCCTCTTTTGTTGAAACATTCTCGCAAGCAAGGGATGAATGGACACTAGGTAAGGTGATGTTCATAAATGTTTCTATGATCTCATCTTCTTGTTTTCTAATGTCTTCTGAAGGGAGAGAAGTAGAGGGACAATCAAGACTCTCAGTCCTTGTATCTTCTTTCACCAAGATACCTTTGTCACTAAGAGGAGAGGTATTGGGAGAAGAACATGTATGATTTCTATGATTGTCTACACTATCATCGTCACCAATGGGCAATGTAATATTAAAGATTGTGTCAATGGTTTGATTTGCTTTCTCTAACATGTTCTCATAACTATGAAAGATAGTAGAAGGATGATTAACATGTTTCTTAATGACCTCATTGGTGTAATCTAAATTGAACTCATAAGAGGGGGTGTTTTACTTATGCAATCCATTTCTAACCATATCAAAGCCACATCTCTTGAAAGAAAACATGCTATTATTGAAAAGTAAAGAAAGTGCAATGCAATGACTTAAAGTGAAATGTTTAAATGCAATGTTTAGATTTGAAACAAGGTAAGTTTATTATTAGAATATGCAACAACCTAAAATTGGAATTGAGCATGGGTATGTGTAGGATCATCATGGAAAAAATAGGCCCTTAAGTGGCGATGAAATTCAAAAAAATTAGAGTT
>VDFB02383859.1:0-14765 GCA_007258455.2 Sequoia sempervirens | reverse complement strand
TCTGGAGGTGGAACATGATTTGCATTTTCCATGTTATATATATGTATGTACACCTAAAAGAGCAATGAGACCTTGGTAAATAATATATCTAGATAAAGGGAATACAAATCTAAAATAGTTGTAATAATTCATGTACTCATCAATAATATTTTCATACCATTAACAAAAAAATATTCAACATCTATCATAGTTTTTAATAATTTCAAAACATTCAAATTACTAGATTGCACACAAAACATAATCTAAAACAATTCTAAAATTTAAATTTAAAACATAATCTAAAATAGTTCTAAAATTTAAATTACTAGATTGCACACAAAGCATCATTACTTAACATTGGTGGTCATGTAAAATCAATCCAGTCATTATTGAAGGCACAAATAAGAGAAGAAAATGAGACAAATGAAGATGTCCCTTATAAGGTTCAATGTAATGATGAAAAATAAAGATGAAAAGTATTGAGGACCTATATTTTATTTTAATGGCATAATAAGATAGTTCCCTCTACTAGCAAATGAAAAATCGTATGTGCTTTGAATTGTGTAATTATTGAAATTGACACCCTATGATTTGATAGAAATTAGGATATATCGATTGATCTAAATGGAGCTATATCAACTAATTGTAGATCTATTATAAGTGACATAAAGCCTCAATGTCTCATTTGTATTAAAATATGGGGATGATGTGGCTATTTTAAGGCCCAAAATTTCATGTGTTAATAGCATAAACATATAACATTAATTTTTTTGGGAGTTTGTACCAAATACCTTTTTCCAAACACAACTTTTGTTTAAAATACCTCAAGACCTATGAATGAAATTAAAAATTTCCTAACTTAAAGACCATCAAGGAAGGTCTTAATGCCATATGTGGCTTCCTTTTCCTATTATATAAAATTCAACTAAAATAGCTTTTAAGAAATAGTTCCACAAAATTAGAGGGGTCCAACCATGTTTTCAATTAATTTAAAACTATTATTTTAATATTTTTTAATTTTTAAATAAATATATAAATTTCTTACATTATTTTGAATTAAAATGATAATAGTGGACATAAATTACACAAAATTGAATGTTATTAAAATTTTGGTTAAAAAGTAAGAAGGTTAACCTTTAAAGCCATTGAGGAAGGTATTGAGCTACTACAAGTGGTTTATCCATGAAGGGCTTGAAGTCTCATAAAGAAAGTAAATACAAGAGGAAGGAAAATATAGATGATTTCCTCACAAGTATATAAATGTTTCTACTTGATTATTTATTTCATCCTAGAAAGAAACTATAAATGTTTGTTTATCCTATAACTTTTATGTATTAATAATCTTAGATGCATGTGACTTGTTAGCTTCCCTTTTCATTTACTCATGTAATTTAAGAAATCTATTATTAGAGTTGCACATGAGAAAAAAATGAGCTCCCCTCCACTAAGGGCTTATTTTTTTCTTATACCAATTTGAGAATTTTATTATTTCAATTCTTAATCCTAATCAAAATGTGGTGAAGGGGAAATAATACCCATCCAATAAGTGTTCCCCAATCCCTTGAAAAGGAAAACTTGTGTATTATCCAACTTGGCTATCATTGTTAGGATTCTAGCTTCTAGTTCTACTATTTTTAGAATACTACTAGAGCCTAGATTGATGCTCCCTTCTCTCTCCTATGGATGAGGATCCCTCTAAGATTGGTTGTTCCACCTCTTCGAATGAGATTAGTAACAAGGTTTATGAGTGTGTTAAATAGGGGAAGAGGTTGGGTATATAATGTACTTTAGACATGGTTGTTGAATGTAAAATTATTTAGACCATGAGAGGGTTGAACAATTTAAAAAGAATTGGAAGACAACTATAATCTATAACATAGTATCCTTAAATGGTTCAAATTTTAAATGAAACAATGAAAGAAAGAATAAGAAAACAAAGATTAGTGTAAAATTATTTGAAAATAATTGGGGATAAAAATATCTAATTTAATAGTTGTTAACATAAATGAACTTCAAAATAGGATTATGTAAGTGAAAAAAAAGTTCTATTTCCTTCATTGAACCTAAATTTATCTAGTTAAGATATGTCTAAAATTAAGAATTCACACTAGAATATCAATATTCCATAAGAATCTCATAAAGAGGATGAATTTAATGGAAGATAATATAAAATCCTCCATATGAGGATGAATTTTATCATTACAATATGAGTGAATCATCTCAATTATATAGCCAAGAACATCAAAAAATTATAGATTGGAAAGCAAAATAATCAGACATTTATCATATTTTTATATGTATAAAGTTTAGATACCATCAAACTATTTAAACTTATAGATTGCATAAAGCTATAAATTGAATCGTTAAAACTAATTTATTAAGAATCAAATCTAATAAAGTTTGACTTCATATTGCATACTTGTTATAAATATCTCACTAATCCAACCATACATTTTATATATGTTAAAAAATATATAATTTAACAATTTATACAACTTCTAATTATGATAATAAATCTAGAATCAAACATGACCCAAATGTAGGATAAAGACAAGAATCTTAATCTATACCATTATTTTGAGTTTGGTTTAATAGAAATTGAAAAAAATTATAATCATGAAAAAAACAATGAATAAACTAAGGATCATTTTAACAATGGTGAATTAGTGCCTAAAGATTGGCCTAAAAAATTATAATATTCAACATTATCATCACAAATGATATATGAAAACTAAGGATCATTTGGTTATATATTTTCATAGATTTAAAATTTGAATATTTATTACTATAACATGTTCATTACAATTAGATTTTTAAATAATATTGTAATAATTTATTATGTCTCTGAAATGTGTTTTGTGGATTTTAATGTTGTTTTTTAAATTTAAGTTAGAGTAAGTAGAATCTAATGAGAGACCTTAAAAAGATTCAAGTAATTTATGTTTTCCTTAAAATTACAATTATTGTTCGATTAAATAGATTATTGATTGTATTTAGATTTCAAAATTGGAAATACTTTAAAATTATAGAACCATATTATCCTTTGATACAAAAAGCTATGTCAAAGATTATTTTTATCTTCCTCATAATTATGTTTCATGTATTGAATATTTCAAGGAGGATTGCGTGGATGATTTGAAAGTTGAAGCAAAGATTGGTTGAGATCGACAAAGGATATTTTGATAAACTCCAAAATCCTAAGAATTGAGAAGATGGTGAGTCATATTTTAATAGACCTTATCTTCACTCCTATTCAAATGCAACCTCTCCAACCGATATATTGGATTGCAAAATAAGTAATAGATATATATGAACTTACTCCTAATCCCCCTCCATTTACCCAACCATTAGATATGCATATTGGTATTCACCTACTCAAGTTTTATGAGACCTTAGGTGGCTTTGTGAATACATCAAAAATATTATGCAGGATGTTTAAGAATTTAATTGTGATGGATTGATATATTCAAATAATTTATAAATGAAGTATATATTCATATATATGTATTTGTTTGAGTGTTTAAAATTAGTTAAAAATTTATTTGAGGGATTTATGCAAATATGACATCTTAGAAAGATAATTTCATGTCATTTTGGTGAAGTCATAACTTAAATTTTAATTTATCATTTATGGGAATGACATCTTTGAGAAGTTTATAGAAGGCCATTGATGGCGGGCCACTTTTTGAATTAAATTTAGTTATTGAATTTGTATTTTTTGGATGCGCATTTAGATTTAAATTTACATGCCAAAGTCACAATGTCCTACTCTTGATTAAATTCCTACAAGAAATTAAGTAACTTGGGATACCCACCTCCCAATTGTCTTGGAATGGATGCATTTAGATGGAGAAGGATTTCAAAAGGCTCATGGTACTTGTGGACCCCTCAAAGGCATGATACATAGCACATGAACTTTATTTATGAAATTTGGTCTTTAGTTGTTGGCTTCTAGTATGAATGTTATCTATAAGGTGAAATTCTTAGTTGAGACTCTCAATCTTCCATTGTTGGTTTCTAGTGTGATTATACAATATGACCCAAGTATTAATTTCTAATGTTAATTATTGAAAGAAGGTATATAAATTATTCGAGCATCTTAATTCTCATACAGAATTGTCTTAGTCAATTTCTCAATGTATGAGTTCCATTTATTTGTAAATTTTTCTTAATATAAAAACATATTTTATTTCATTAATTAACCTATCTATTCCATGTTACAAAGGATGATCTTATTTTAAATTATAAGTATATAATTCAAAATTAATTAGTAATTTTCAAGATAGAGTACACACAATTTATTTAGTTAAAATAAAATAATATTCTTATTTCCATGAGAGTTATGTAGAATGGTAGCTTGATGTCTCAAAAATATTTCTTTCATACATACTAAATTTTTATCATTACATTATGAGTGAATCATCTCAATTATATAGCCAAGCACATCAAAAATTTATAGATTGGAAAAAAAAAAAATCACACATTTATCATATTTTTATATGTATAAAGTTTCTACCATCAAACTATTTATACTTATAGATTAAATTATTTTTGAATTTGGTTATTTGGGTTCAACATATCATGCTATAGGATTTTCTTGTGTTTTCACCATGTTGTCATGTGTAGATAGCTATGTATTTTATAGGTGTAGGAATTTTAGAGGAAGGCAAGGTTGAACAAAATGCATAAGGATGAGATGGAGCCTTGTTTACCTTAGGATTTGGTTGAGGCTCCCTTTGAGCATAATCAAGGGGTGGTTGGTCCTCTTGTAGACATGACTAATTTAGAAGGTCTTGTCAAGAGAAATTTAGAGGAGATTGGTAGAGACAAGAATCATGTTACAGATGGATTAGTTGGAGTTCATTGCCTCTACCATTCTCTTGAATTGCAACATTCACCTCTTGGTATTCCTTCTAATAATTTAAAAATATGAAGAAGGTTCAATTTTAGAAGATTATAGGAACCCTTTATTCCCTTTGGTCTCAAGTTTGGAAACTAAAGATGGAAACTCCATTACAAAGGAACTAGGTTCATTCATGGAAAAGGATAAGGTTGACAATAAGATATATAGTTCCTTGAAGAATTTTGGATTCAAGTTGTGAAATGATAGATATACTAATGTTTTTGGGAAAACAACCCTCTTTATTAGATACATTGCCACTATTGGTGGAGTATTTCTAATTGGATGTTATTTTTCTAACTTACAACTATGTTTTTCTTGTTGTTGTTCCATGCCAATATGATTGATCATTTTTTGTCTCTTTATTGGTCTTTGTAACAGGGTGGGGCCCTTTCAAAATTTCTATTTCTAATTCATAAATTCAACCAAAAGTATTTACCCTAAAATTAAAATATAAATTTAAACTTTAAAATAGTCTTTTTTGATATTATATAATAGCCTCATGTATTTAATTTATAAATTCTATTATTCTTTATGTTTAATTTCAAAATTTTAATGCTTGAGCAAGTATAGGTTACAAGTGCATTCTTTACATTTTTTCTCTTTCTTTTGTACTATTTTGTATATGGGTGTCTTAGATGCACTTCCTCAAACATATAATTTTGATGTCCTATACCTAGTTCTAAATGTAGTTTTATGAATGTATTCCTCCTTTATTATTTGCTAATTGTAATTGAATATTAGACCTGTTTTTAAAATATGGCTACCCCCCTCAATCAGTAAAATAAGTCATCTATTTTAGGTGGTGGATATTAATGTTAATTGTTTATTTATTGAACATACATAATCAAGACAACTTGGAAAAGTGTCTTATCTTTCTTTTTCATAAAAATATTTGGAGCATCCCATGACAAGACACTAGAACATATAAATCCTTTCTTTAAAATGTCATTTAGGAAATCCTTTAATTCATGCAAATATGAAGTGTTTGTTGATAGGGATCTCTAGATATAGGGGCTAATTCATGCATGAACTCTATTAAAAAATAAAACACCCATTTAGGAGGAAACATGAGGAGTTCATTCTAGGAAAGACATCCTAAGACTTTTGTAATGGAGGTTTATTTTCATTTGAATGGTTCTCATTCACTTTTACTAAATAAAAATTAACAACAAACAAGGCACACCCTTTTCTTTATTCTCTTTTGAGTTGTAAAATAGAAAATTTAATAATACCTTCATTCCTTCTAATCCTAATAGAACTATTTTATTATACATTTCATTCAAACAATCTAGTTTCTTTCCTCTAAATTTATTCTTCGATTCATACATTTAGAACCAACCATTTTTGGAGTAATGTCATAAGACTCAAAGGAAAAATATGAAGAATTTTATCCAAGTTTCCATTGTATGCACCCTAAGTTATAATTTTAGAATGGTATCATTTATAAACTATCTTTGGGACATGTACACAACTCAACACTACCTCTTTTAACAAGGATTTAGATTTTAAGTTGAATTTCTAAAATATCTAAGGTGATACAAAATAGTAAGAAGCACCTAATTATATTAATATTTTAAGATATAAAATATATTAATTGTACTTCATAGCTCTAGGTATGAAATTTTAACATCATTATCACCATGCTCCCTAGCTTTCTTTTATTGGCAAGGATTGTCATTGTTTTATTTCTTTATTTTGAAATGGTCTAGCCACTGAATTTTGAAGATTGTTTATTTTATGGCCAGTTGGTCAAAATTTGATTTATTGTAGGAAATGAGCTCATTCTTTGATTTATTGTTGGAATTAAAACTGTTTATATTTTGATATTGAGTTAAGTTATTGTGGTGGCTATACAAGAACATTTTGGTTGTTCACTATGTTTGATGTAATGTTCATATCTATCGTGTCCTAGAATGGGCCTCTGATGGATTGTGTAAGGGAGTAAATTGTAGAAAATGCACCTGGCATGTCCTTAACTTTACAGAAGAAAGAAACCTTGTGTGGAAAGAAATTAGTTCCTAACCCTTTTAGGGTTATATAATTAATATGTAAGCTACCAGATGGAGGTCTTACGCGGATATCACTTTTCAAACCTTGTGTTATGGTATGTGGGTGGACAGGTAGTCCAGTAAGCCCAGGTGAATAGTCTCTCCAAGTCAAGCAGGGTGGTGAACCATTACTACGTGAATTGAAAAACGTATGTATATGAAAACTATGGCCATAGTGAGTGTTGTTGCCACTATGTGCACTCGTCAATTCACCGTATTCCAGACACTTAGCTAACCAGAGTTGTCATACTTAGTAGGAGGGTATCCTTAGTAGTGCGACATAGTTGGTTAAGTGGACGTACACACCAGAGCTTAGATGGCAACTGAGAGGGTTTCCAACACCACCTTTCGTTGAAAGGTAGGACTGCTTCCAGGCAGGAAGTGTGCAGGGGGAAACCACTTAAGTCCATGGTTGGAAGGAAAAACAACCAAGTGATGTTTTCCCTCTTATCAGTGGCAAGCTGAGTCTTGGAGGACAATTGAACTAGAAAAGGAATTATGATCATTTCTCTTGTATTTACTTATTAGCTTGTTTTAATGAAGCATGAAATAAATGAATTGGTACTTCATGAATAACCTTTTCAGCTAGAAAAGTGAAGGTTGATGTTACCCTCTATAGCTTACATGTTGAATAGTGGTACCTTACTCGCTTCATGTTGTTAACCTTTGGTGAAATTCTCTTGGTAAACCTATGTTAAAAGTGGTTGATTGCTTCACGTAGGAAGAGTATCCATCTTTTATGGTGTTTGTTATAACAACTTCTATAATTTTGCTATCAAGATGACTCCATTTGAAACATTGGATAGAAGAAGATGTTGAACTCCTGTAAGTTGGGTAAGCTAGAAGATAGGATTAGCATCAGTCTAGAAATATTGTCAAAAATGGATAAACAAATCAAGCCAATCAGAAAAGATTGGTGGAAGCTAGTAATAGATAGAAAAGCTAAGTAAATGCCAACCATACACTAGCACAATTCTCGGCTAGAGAAGAAAAGATTCATAAAATAAGGAATGTATTCCAAACCAACTCCTAGATATAAAGGGCTCTTCAAAATTCTTGAAGTTATCAATTCGATTGATTACATAATCATTCTATTATCAACTATTACTAGAAGGTATAATGCTTTTTATGAATTATATTTGAAAAGTATATAACAGATGATAATTATATTCTTAGAATTTTTTACAGGTACAGGACCGGGGAGTGGTCATGATCAAGCTTCTTAAATGTAAGGTTCAGTGGGACCAGTATCCATAGGGTAATATGACATGGAAAGTTTACCATGATTTTATATCAAGATTTTCTAAATTGTTTACACTTTTTGCAGGATAAACAATTATTTTTTATCTTATTAAGGCTTCGGATGCATTGGATCATCGAGGACGGTGACTCTTATGGGGGGAGATATGTTACACCCCTAACTTTAACTATGTTTCACTTTTTAATTTTGAAGTAATTAATAGATGATTATGCATGATTCAATGATTTGATGTTTAGTAAAAACGTCTGGAAAAATCAATGTTTTCATGAGTTATGTTTATTTGACTAAAATTGACATGTGTTTAAAAGTTGTCAAGATGTGATGATTTCATAAGGATTATGAAATGATTAACGATACATTAATCTCGAGTTGGTGTTTGCAAGTTGCATTCAGGAAACAGGTTTCTACCCTCCAACAAAGGGAGGGAGAGCATCATCAGAGAGAAGGGTATAGATACAAGGAAAAGAAAAGGTTGTCGCCATCTTAAGTCTAGTGTTGGTGTATATATGTTCATTTATGTATATAAATATGTGTATAATAATACAAAGAGAGTAGTACATTTACTCTTTCTTTTATATATCCAATATATATTAATGAGTGATAATGAATAATGTTATCTTAATGTCGCATGTGACAAAAGTGTGCTGAGAGGTGGATGGAAGTCAAATAAATGCCTCTTACAAAGGCCACTAACTCTTCACACTTTCCTCAATGTATGGTGTGTGATCTTTTAACGCTTTTACTTGTTGGTTCTCATAATGATATTGCAAGTTGACGTCAAGATCATTTTGGATTGTCGTTGAGTTCGTTCGTCAAATTAACGAATACGTTTGTTCGACGACGTAACGACCTATGTCATCAACCTTACCTATGATACTAATACTTCTTAAATGATTATTATGTTAACTATATGTTGACAATTTACGATGGTTGCATATGCCGAGAGTTAACGACGGATCAACTCTTAGTAAAGGAGGGGGAAATTATATTTGAATTGCTCAGCTTAATAGAATATTATGCAGTAAGTATATATATATACATTTACTAATGTCTAAATGCCAACGTAAAACTCTTTTAGCTGCTACATAATATTTGAAGGTGATAGAAGTTTCAATTCAATGGAAATGCTTTTGAAAAGCTATTACAAGGCCACGACATAATGCTTGAGGGCGGTGCATGCTTAAGTAATGTGCAAGTCAAGTGTTACCATGATTGGAGTCGTGGCTATCTCCACGATTTCTTAAAGTGATAAATGATTGCTTTTAACCGTTCTTGCTGGGAATTATCTTGGGAACGAATAAATAATCGTTGGGATAATGGTTTCTAACTGCTTTTTCCTCAACCAGAATGTGGAATCTCATAGGAAGATAGGAGGCGATAAATATAGGAGGGTAACCATTCCTTTATGGAATGGCGTGAGCGGGAGGTAATGTTTCTTTTTGTGATCTTTATTCCTTCTTAGGAACAGTTCTGCAACAGCTTTGAGCTATTTTCTAAAGGGAAGTTTATAAATACAATATTGCTACATGTTGTGGAGGTGGGATGCTGAGAGGAACGAAGCTGATAGAAAGTGGAGAAGTGGATGTTCAAAAGAGCAGGTTGTTCTTGGAAAGTGGAGACGGAGAAATACTTTGTGGGGAAGAATGGCCTTCGCAACTATTTCTTATCGATTTCCTGCCTAGCCTTAGAGAAGGAAACGAGGTGTGCAAAGCTATTCTCTGGAGGCTATGGAAAAAGAAAGGGGCATTACACCTAGATCTGGAAGCTAACATAGGTTATAGTCACATGGATGGCGATTTCTTGTTCATTGATATCTTCTCAACAGAGCCCAAATATCGATGTTTAGAAGTTTGGAAAATGCTTCAGTTCATAAAGTGCAGAATGTGTGATAGCTTTATCTGAGAGGGAACTTTAGGGAAAGTGAAACATTAAAATAAAAATTGGTTATCAATAGTTTTGGGTCAAAACCAAGTATGGGTGCCTTACTATGATGTGTGGCAATAAGACCCTAGAATATATCAGAGCCATGATTCTAGTAATGACTAACTATGCACACTAGCATGGTGGTATATATATTGCACCAATGATAGTCTTAATACTGTCCAGCATGTGCTTCTCCAAAGGTGTCGGCTTGACCCCCAAGGACTTTAAACCACAACATTAAAAAGAACGAAGCCAATATTATATTTTCAAGTTGAGGAGGTTACCTCAAGTTCTTGCTACTTACAACTTAACTTCAAGATATAAGTACGATTAGAGGAACAAGGGTTATCACATTCATTACGAGTCAAGTAATCTTTCCTTATAATGGATATTGTCTTTTTCTGGGTATGTAAACACATATGCAATGTGATGATAAAGGTTATCAAAAATAAAAAACCAATAGTGAGGAAGTGAATCCATAACCATTTCATGCATGAATCATTATTAGATTTCTTTAAATCTCTAAAATGAGAAAGTTTAATTTAGAGATTATCTTGGAATGATTTAATTGCTTAAAGGCAGTATTGGGGTATGTTTCCTTCAAATCCTCATGGGAAAAGTCAAGTTTGGGGATGAACCATGAAAACCACCTTTGTTGATTATGAGACTATTTTCCTTCTTAAGAAGAAATACCAAATCTAGTGGGTATTAAACCAAGCTTGTTTTATAATGAAGTAAATGAGCGGTTATCATTCTTGATATGTTCCTTATGTGAAATTGAGTTTTGCATGTCATTTTGTAAAACTAATCTAGGAGAATAGGCGAGCCATGGATGTGGAAATTTAGATAGCCTATTGATTAACAACTATAACTTATGTTATCTCGAGAGAAAGAGAGAGAGTAATCTAGGCAATGTAAGATATAGATCTTGTAGCCTTTATAGAACTTATTTTATTGCTAAGTGCACAAAAGAAAAAGTTAACCCCAGGGTGGGCATCACTAGAGTGACTAATCTAGGGTTGGGCATATTGTGAATTTTTTTATCTCAATCTCATAAGAAAGTGGTAAACTAATTTGATTTATGAAGGTTTATGCTACATATTTATATACTAGGATGTTTATATATATATGAGTTCAAAACCTAACTTATGATGGAAGTCAGTTGTACCAAGTAGAACAAAGGGTCGAAGGTAGATTATTATCTTTTATAAATCAAACCTTTCAAGGGTTGAAAGATTGATTTAGATCAAGACTATTGAGATGAAATGATAGTATTTCTTTAGATATTATATTGGTGAGGAAACACTTTGTATACTATGTTTATTCATGCTACGTGAAATCTGAACTTGAGTAATGCCAAGTGGTCTAGGAAGACTAGAAGCATTTTGTTCTTATGATTTGTTACACTTATGATATTACCTTTGGAAAAACAAGGATTTTTTATATTTCCATGTATTGGGTTAGAGAGGCTAAACCCTAGCATTAAAACAAGGAGGATATAGGAAATCTATAACTCTTATGTTGGATATGACATTATATATATAGTGAAAGATCGAGAAAACCATATTTGATCAACATTGAAAGGTCGAGAAAACCATAGAACAAGACAGGAAGAGTCTTTATAATACCTTAAGAGATTCCATGATAATGTTGAAACTCAATTTAATGCATCAAAGATATTTGGTATTTGAATCTAGAGAGTAAAATGATAGAAGGTCATAAACCCTAGAAAATTTCACGAATGCGATAAGGGACTTTTTAAGGGTTAGAAATACCTAAATCTTTACATTACATGCATATCCTGGATTAAGGATCAGATCTACGTCAGATTGGCTAGAATGGATTTTCTATATAGAGTAGTTTGTGTCTAGAGTACCAAGTAAAGTAAGCAAAACTATAGGATGAGATAGTTTCTAATAAGAGTCAGAGGTGTGTGTCTAGATGGCATGACCAATTAGAATGATCATACTTAGATAGAAGGGATCTAGAGTTGTATGGTCGATTGAGTTTTGTAGGACACATCACCAAGACTCAGATGGAGAAACTTGATAGTTCCTTATATCTATACCATTTGTGAAGGGCAGGGCCACTTCCAGTTAGGAAGTGTGCGGGGGATCGCTTGAGTCCATGGTTGGAGGAAAAGCACTCAGATGATGCTCTCCCTCTGTAGCAGAAGACTCTCTGAGGCTCGTGAAGATAGATATCAACATTCTAGATGCAGTGAACTCCATGTTATGGCTCATGACAGTCAAACTTATGAGGTAAAACTATTCTTTTTCCAATTGTATATGATGTAATATAAATGAAAAGTGTAAGGACTTCTCTTTGATTCTAGTTGCGATTACATATGATATCAAGTTTGAAATTATCTAGAAAAGTTGTACTTTATTTCTTGAGCTTATGCAAGTGTTAAAAAAAATTCTCTCTCATGTAACTTTAATAAGTTTATTTACCTTCTAATAAATTCTTGAGTATTAAGAGGAGGGATGTTATAGTAAACCCCTATCTTGTTCTCCTTCCTTTATGGTTGTCATTGGTGGCCAAGAGGTGTTAGATAATGAAGAAGATTTTAAACATCAAGTTCTCATCTACATATTGAATGGTTTTTGGCCTTCCCTTCTAGATTTGAAGAAATGATCTTTGGAGCCTTGGAGGCCCCTCACTAAGGGAAAGATTGAACTTTATCCATGTGCTAAGGTTTTTTTATGATTTCCTTCCAATTGAATGATGATAGGACATAGGAATTGGAAGGTGGGGTTTGAATGTGGAGAAATTACTCCCTCTCTCTCAAACCTTGGTTTCCTTCAACCCTACATTACTAAATCTCAAAAAAAAATTCCTATTTGGATTAGACTTCTTAGTCTTCCTCTCTAGTTTTGGGTATTGTCTTTTTTGAGTTTATCAGTAACACTCTTGGTCACTTTTTACAATATGTTATGATGGTAAACTATGGTCATACTACTTATTTTTGCATCCTTGTGGGCATTGACACCTCTAAGGATCTGTTGGGGATATTGTTGTTCTTGTTGGGGACAAATCGTGGAGTCAGACACTCAACTATGAAGGTCTCCCCTTTCACTATGGGAGATGTTTTGCTATTGGACACTTGGCTTTGGATTGCCCTAGCTCTTGCCACAAGAAAGGTGTGGCAACTTGATGGAAAAATTTCCACTCTAATAATTTGATAGTAAGTGATTTTACTAATTTTGAGGATGAGACATTGGAGGAGAACTTGGCCTTGAGGACCACAATGACTTCTAAGACTCTTGACAACTTGTCCTCTATAGTCCATGTTTCGATTGATCCACCTTTGGACCCTTCAATGCTAGGGGTCAAATCTACATATCTTGCTTTATTGGATGTGTCAATTAAGAATACAAGTCCTATTTCATTTCCTTTAGGGGTTGCAAAAGATTTCCCCCCCCTATCCCCTCAATCTGAGTCTTTAGAGGATCATATTATGTGGAAGATTGTCCAAACAAGGAAAAGAGGTCATTTGAAACATGCTTGTGCTTCCCACTCCTAGGTTTTGGGTGCTTGGAGTGTTAGAAAGGATCTCAGGGGTGGCATAGTTGTCCATCCTTATTTGTGTTGTTGACAGCTTGGTTTCAATGGTTAATGTGTTGTTGGTTGATTTCGATTTGTGAAAGCTTAGTTTTGTTTTTATTGTAGCCTATTTTTTTTGGGTTTTTTATGTTTTCCAACAGTGCACTAAATGTCTTTTGTTGTAAAGGGTTTCAGGGCCCCTTCAAAACTTGTTTTTCCCATAGTAAAAAAAATAATCTTAAATGTACTCAATCCCCCAAAAAGTTTGAACATGTAGAATTTCATTATTTTGAGCAGATATATCATAACTTTAGAATCACATAACATGGGAGATTAAGGATGGGAAATTTGCAAACTTTTGGGAGGATTCATGAAATGGGTTCTTAGCTTTGGAATCAAATCAAGTGATGTCAAATGTACATTAATGCACAAAAGAAATATGGGGAACCAAGGTTATTGACTTAACCCCAAACAATAATGGAGGACTCCTATAATGGAATTAGAAGTATCTCAAAGCCCTCAAGATATCTAGAAGGAAACAACTACTCCAAGAAATCATGTAGCAAAGAAAAATATTCATTTATGAAGGGGAAGATAAAGTGGAATTGTTCAAAGATTGGGAAATCCTAAGTTAAACTTGGATATTTGGTGGAAGATCAATGTCTAGTGAATGAAGAATGGTCAAATCATTTATGCAAGCACAAATACTATCTTGCAAAGTCCTATATGCACATTTTCTTGGATGGTTATACTAAAGAAGATTTTGATGGAATAGATTTAGGAAAATGGGCTTTCATGGACCATCAAAATGCATGATGTGTGAACACGATGAAGATTGTTAATCATTTATTAATCGGATACCCCTTTTTAAAATAAATACTAGCAATGGCTCATGCTAGGATTGAATAGATCTTTGTGCTACCAAATGACAAAGGAGCTTTTCTTATCATGGCCAATTATTCAAAGGCGACCAACATTTGCAAGCCATTACATAAAGGATATTTTCTTATCATGACCAATTATTTGAAGGAAATCAACATTTGCAAGCCTTTGGATCTTAAGTCCCTCATTAATGATATGGGAAATATGAAAGGAAAGACACTAC
>VDFB02383858.1:0-117182 GCA_007258455.2 Sequoia sempervirens | reverse complement strand
CTCCCTCTCCCACTCTACCTAGACAACTCTAGATCTCTCTCTCTCTCTTAAAATTCTCCCTTCCTCTAAAGACATACATAAATACATACATACAAGCATAATACATATGTACATACAAGCCTACATACATACAAGCATACATGCACATACACATATATACAATCTTACATACAAGTAGGCATACATACAATATACATGCATTGATACATACAAGCATACATACATACATACATACATACATACATACATGACATACAAGCATACATGTGCATACAAACATACAAATATATAAACATACATTCAATATGCATTTAACATAAAGCAAGAAAAAATGTGAGCGCATTATACCGTGCTCACATTATGTCTTGCTGGACATGCTGCCCACAAACCAAAAAAACCATGTCAAAACTGGCATATAACACGAGTGCATTATAACACACTCGCATTACATCTTGCTTTGGGAATCCCCAAGCCTTGGGATTGGTATTTTCTTTGAAATACCAACCCAAAGGCTTGGAGGGTGTTGCCAATGACCAGAGACGTGTTTTTGCAATTTCTACAATATTTCACATAATCGGGTTCATGCTCACCATCAAGATTGCATGTGGTTCAATATCAAACAAATCGAACATCTCAGTAATATTAGGTTCTCTCTTAGCTATCCAACGATGTAATTTTTTTCACTTTCTAACAATGTTAAGTCAATCATCCATAATTTCTTTTGTTTGTATGTCTCTTTTTTGGAAAAAAATAGTGTTTGGTGTTTTTCTCATTATAAATTTAACCGTTCATCAAAATTTCAAATAAATTACATTTTTAGAAACTAGAATCCATTATACAAATTTAATAAATAAATAAAAATTAATTAGTTTCCAAAATTTGTAGGAGTAGCATGGCCAAAATTTTGTTTTTTAGGAAGTGTGAACTTCAAAAATTAGTAAAAAAAAAATATTTATTAAAAATTTATCAGAAAAATCGTGCATCAACTACATACTGTTAGCTAACTTCTGACTGTAGCAATTTTAAAAATACTAAGTAAAAATTCACTAAATGAGGGTCGTACAAGAGTTGTTATGTTATGTTTTCCTGACAAAAACAACACCAATTTGTGTATGTCCTTCGTTTGAACCCCTTAATCTCAACCATTTTCAAAATAAATTAGTAGTTTAGAAAGTAGACTTAGAGCACTTGAGTCCTTTTTGTTCCATCTCAAAATTTTGAGTGTAACTATCCTCAATTTCACGTCCAAGGTCAGTGTTTCTTGATTTCAGAGAAAAAGTGGCCACTTAAGCCCCCATTTTGGGAACCATCTTGGTGCACTTACCCATCTCTTGATCTCAATTTCTCGATCGTGTTGTATATTTCCTCTTGCTCTTTGATATAAGCAATAATTTCTCATTGGCATCTCACAGTTTAGCAACCTACCACAATCTCTAAATCCATTTGCCAACAATTGCATACAAGTGGACTTTCACTAGACTAGGCAAGCCATGGTTTATTAGCCTACCACAAGCTCTAATTCATTGGACAACAATCGTACACAAGCCAGATTTCACCTAACTATAGAGCCCCAATAATCATTTTGACATTCATAATAAAAATTTTATGAAATGATGTTTTGTGTTTTTTCCCTTAATCAATTGACGTCAAATAATTGTTTTGGCACTCATAAGAAAACTTTTATGGAATGGAGTTTTATGATTTTCTCTAAATCAGCTAACATACAAATCTCAACATTGAAATAAACTTCTTTCCTTTGGAAAATTTTAATGAAAGTCAAATTGCATCAAATCATCTACATGTAAGCCTGGAAATGTTTGGGAAGAACTAGAAAAATAATTATCAATGGCTGAATAAACTTAAATGTGAATGATTCTCGATAGCCTAGACAATTATCTTTCTCCTTCAATATTAAGATTTTTCATTTGTAGAAGACAATTTTACTAACAAGTTTAGAGACGAAAAATGCAGAGCAATTAACCAAAATTTATCTTATATCCCTGATTCATTTGTCAATGAAAAGAATAAAAAAATCTAGGGCACATAAAATATTGATGAGAAAGTTGCTCAATAGTTACCAGTCGAGAAACCATATTCAGAAAGTTCACATTGTAATAGCTCAAACATCCCTAATTTAACTAGTGTACTTCAGACAACAAGAAAATAGAATCTTCATAATACAAGAGATAAAATTGTTTGTTAAATTATGATCCCCTAGACTAGACTAGACTAGACTAGGTTTCAATTTTAGAAGAATGAGATAAAAATACCAAAATCACTCAGATCTATCAATTAGAGTCTAGGTGAATAAGAGCATGAAGATAATCCGGCCTTGGCAGGAAATATTATATTTGGTTCCTTAAATATAGACATGTAGATACTGACCTCTACCCCAGTAGAGTACATTTCTTATTAGAAATCATTTTAGTTTTGTAGACTTGTTATTACAAAATCAACATAGACTTGTTATTACAACTCGTATTTTAGCTCCAATATGGTTTTTAGGTTGATGCCTCATTTCACAATATCAAAAAATGATGGCCTGAATGTGATAGACACCCTTACAACTATCTTTTGAAGTTAACATTTTTTATGCTAAATGTAAAATATTTCATATTATGTAAAAAACTATATAAATGTTTAAAATTGTTGATAATTGAAGTCTAATTCTGAAATTGCTTACTAAAGTAATGTGTTGACAAAAAGTAATCTTCAATAATAGAAAGGAACCATCCAGTAATGCTTCAATCCAAATTATCAAAGTAACTTTCTTGTCATTACACAAAAGAATGGTTCTATACATAACACTGAAATGAATGCATAAATATCAATTTTTAGACTTGGGAAAATATATATCCAAGAGCGATTTTGATATGACTAGTACTCATCAAGGAATGAGAACTATGCTATCTTACAAATAATAAAATCATCATTTACAAAATCTCTTAATTTTTTCATTTGACCAACTTCAACCAGCCAACCAAGTATCCAGACAATTGCATCACATGGGGCACAACCTTCTTTCTTCATTTGATCCATCAACAAAAGAGTGTTTTCAAGGTCCTATATTTTCCAGAAAGTGTGGAATAATATATGGTATGTGACAATGTTTGGAACCAAATCATTTGTTCTCATCTCCTTCAGCATTGAGAAATCCATATCAAGTTTGTTTTCTTTACAAAAAAAGTTAGTCAATATATTATAGGTTACAACATTTGGGGAAATACTAACCACTTTCATGTTTGCAAAATACTTCAAGGCCTTATCTGTTTCACCAATTTTGCAATGGGCATCAATCAGACAGCTATAAGTGACTACATCAGGAGTCAAGCCTTCATCCAACATCTTATTCATGAGTGAATGTGCTGTAGAAAGCTCTCTTGTCTTGCACGGACCATCAATGACTATGTTGTATGTCACTTCATTAGGTTTCAAATCCCTTATTTTCATTTCCTCTAACATCTTTCCTGCCATGTTCATGTCTCCTATTCTCCAGAATGCACATATCAAACTACTATATGTAATGACATCAGGGAGATGTCCCTTGTTTTCCATCTCAAAAAGAAGTGTAAATGCTTCCTTTTCCCTGTTACTTTCACATAACCAACGAATTAGAATGTTGTAGTTAACAACATTTGGGGAGCAACCTTTCCCTAGCATCTCTTTGAACAACTTTTAAAGTTTTTTCCACCTCATGTAATTCACATAGGCTGCATATCAAAGAACTATAAGTAATTACATTTGGTTGTAAACAGGGTTACCCGGGGACGCGTCCCCCCCCCCCCCAAATCCCCCGTCCCAGTTTCGGGGACATCCTGGGTACCAGGGGATGGCAAGGGAACGGGGGGGGACTGTCCCCCTTTTTGGCCAAAACTTGGGAAATGTCTCGGGGACAGGGGGACAACTTATCCCTAAAGAGGGACGACTAACAATCCCAGGGATGGTAGGGGGATGGCTGAGCCATCCCTCGACTGTCCCGGGGATGGCCGGTCGTCCCCTGCATTTTAAAGTGCTTCAACATTAAAAAAAAAAGGCAAAAAGTTAAAAAAAATGCCTTGCCTACGTGGCATGTGTGGGCCCTACTAGGTTGCACTCTCTTATGAATGAAAGAAGACCTCTAAAACTTCATTATTTTCATTTTGTTTGTGCAAGGAGCCAAGGGTTTGAGAAGAAAAGAAAATGCAGCCATTGAAGGAGAAGGAGCAGCTGTTTGAAGGAGGAGAGGAGGTTGAAATAGTGTTGTTGGGAGTGCAAATCCATCAAAAAGGTATGCATTTTCTTTCACTATTCTTATTTTTTCATTTTTTTGCAAAATATGAAGTATACATAGTCTGATTTTTTTTATTTTTTTCATTTTCAGTCAAAACTTGCATTCTAAAAATAAAAAACACGAGCAACAGTGAGGGTGGGAGTGATAGTGAAGTTGAAATGCAAGTTAGAAGGAAAAATAGAGAGCAAATAACCCCTACCCAACACCATCATTCATCAACCAATACCAAAGCTATGAAGGACTATGCAAAACACCCAATAGACAAAAAAAAAACCATTCCTTCAATTTGTGACAGCCATGGGTGAAAGACAAAAAAATTCAGGGGGGAGTAGGGTTTGGTTGTGCCATGTTTGTGAAAATGAGTTTAGGGGCAGCTACACTAGATATAGGTCTCATTTTTTGGGTGAGGTGGGCCATGGAGTTAGAACGTGTCCTGCATTGACAGATGCACTATTTATAGAGTGCCAAACAATTCAAATGGAGTGTGATGGTGGGGTTCAAACTGGGTCTCCTTCTTTCCCAAGTTCACAATCATCTATGCCTACTCCTACTCCTAGTCCTTCCACAGTTGGTAGTAGTGTTATCTTAAGAGGAAAGAGGAAGGTGATTGGTAGTGATAAGGCAACCTTAGTTGAGTCCACGTTTCAAAACCAAGCACGAGAAACCTTTGAATCCTCCATTGCCAAATTATTTTTTGCCAATGCCATTCCATTTCATGTGGCCTGTTCCTCTTATTTCAAACAAATGGTGAAAGACTTAGTTGTTGTTGGTCCTTCATTTGTACCCCTTGGAGATCATAAGCTATGCACCACCCTCCTAGACAAAGAGTACTCCAAAGTTAATGTGTTAATGGAGGAGATGAGGCAAACATGGATGAGGACGGGGTGCTCTATAGTGATGGATGGGTGGACTGATTGTAGACGTCGGCGACTCATCAATGTCATAGTCACATGCCCTACTGGTTCTTATTTTCTTAGAGTCGTAGATTGTTTAGGGAGACGTAAGGATGTTGACTTCCAATTTTCCATTTTGAGAGATGCCATAGAGGAGGTTGGGGCTGCAAATGTGGTGCAGGTGATCACCGATTCAACACGTGTGTGCAAATCGGCTGGGTTGATGGTGGAGGGTACTTACAGGCACATATTTTGGACCCCATGTTGTGTTCATGCATTAAACAATGCATTGAAAGACATAGGGAAGATGGATTGGGTGAAGAAAACGGTGGCAGAAGCTAGAGAAATTCAGATGTTCATTTGCAACCACCACACCTCACTTGCTCTTTTCAGGACATTTTCAAAGAAGGAGTTTCTCAAACCTGTTGATACAAGGTATGCCATTTACTTCATTTTGTTTCACTTTCAATTTGTATTCATAATCTGATTTTGTTTTAAATTTTTATTTTTTAATGAATCATTGAATTAATGAATGTAGATATGCCACATACTTCATCCTATTGGAGAGGATGGTTGAGGTGCATGAGCCTCTACAACTGATGATGGTCAATGCTAAGTGGACTAGATGGCCTAATGCAAGTTCTACTCAAGGAAAGAGCATCAAACAAAAGATCCTCGATGATGATTGGTGGGCCAATGTGAGGTAAGACATATTAGATGGCTGATTTTCATATTAAATTTCTGATTTTAATATTTTAATTTTATTGTCCAATGTTCCAACTTTTGAAGTTTCTAACATGTCAAATAACTTGTCAACTAATTATTTTGAACTTTTTGTTTGCATTTTGCAGATATATTTGCTCCTTTATCTCGCCCATTGTAGATGTCATTAGATATGCTGATACAGACTCTCCTAGTCTTGGAGAGATATATGAGACATTTGACACTATGCTTGGGAAGATCAGGCAAGTTATTTTGGCAAAGGACCCCACTTTGGATTTATATGAGCAACACATTAGGCCCATTGTGACGCGGAGGTGGAATACAATGAACACCCCGCTTCATATGGCTGCCTTTGCTCTAAATCCAAAATGGTATGCACCAAGGGATGGTAGGGTGCCTCCATGTGATGATGTTGAGGTTTTAGATGGGTTCACACGGGCCATTGAAAAGATTTATCCAGCCGAGCAAGCTTCACTACTTCGGTCACAATTTCTAGACTTTGCTAATCTTAATGGCCCAAACTTGAGCAAACCACAGGCGAGGTTGGATAGAGCTATATTAGCTCAAGGGAACCCTATTGGATGGTGGACCTATCATGGGAGAGATACACCGCAGTTGAAGATACTTGCCACTCGCCTTCTTGCACAGGTTGCTAGTTCCTCTGCTGCAGAGAGGAATTGGTCCACGTATAGCTTTATCCACTCTGTCAAGAGGAATAGACTTACCTCTAGACGAGCAGAGAAGCTAGTGGCCATTCATAGTGCTCTTCGGCTTCAGGATCGACAGACTCCAGAGTATCGACAGACTCCAGCTCTACGGTGGGATATTGATCCCGAGGACGCGGCTCAGATAGATGAGGAGGAGACAGCTGAGGGCTTGGTTGGGGTCCCATTGGCTGAGGAGGAGCATTATGGTGGCAGTGACTCAGAGGATGACTCTGATTTTGATGCAGTTATGAGAGATGATTAGGGGCAGCAGTGCTCTTTGTTTATTTTGTAAATTTGTATTCATTATTGACATACGATATTGTATTTTGATTTTCATAGCAAACTAAAACTTTAAAACTATATGGCAGCAATGTAGCCTTTGGGCATTTTGATATAAGTTTATAAATTATAACTTGGAGGTTGTTTCATGATTCGTGTAACTGTATGTTAATTTTGAATGCGTATTGACTATTGACTCTATTGAGTATTGGCATAATGTTGAACACAAATGTTATATGTTAATGTTCTATAATGTGTATTATGCATGCCTTATTCATGTTATCTATTGAATATTTAAAATTTCCCTATATTTTAATATAGCCATCCCTAATTTTGGCCTCAAAAATTAGAAACTTGGGGACTCATCTCATCGTCCCCTATCGTCCCTGTCCCAGAAACTTGGGGTAACCTTGGTTGTAAACCCTTTTTGGACATGTCATGGAAACAATCCCAAGCCTTGTCCATCTTACCATCTTTGCATTGCCCATCAATAACTACATTAAATGTCACTTCATCTGGCAAAGGACCAAACTATATCATTTGTACAAACAGATTGTAAGCTTTGCCAGTTTTTCCAGCCTTGCAAAAGCCATCTATCAGGCTAGTATATGTGCAGTTGTTAAGAAAATGGCCTTGTAACATTTTAGCTACTAATCCCATAGCTTCATCCACTCTTTGTACTTTGTAGAGACCATCAATCAGGGTGGTATATGTAACAATATCTGGAGAGTAGTAACTATGTTTCATTCTAGCTACTAACCTTAGAGCTTCATATTCACTACCCACCTTGCAGAGGCCATTAATTAAGGTACACACAATAATATTAGGAGAAATACCAGCTTGTATCATCTCAACAAATAACATAAGAGCTTCGTCTACTTTATCTCTTTTGCATATCCCATCAATTAGGGTGTTGTAAGTAACAATATCAGGAAAACAATGAGCGTGCCTCATTTTGTGCAAAATCCCAAGTGCTCCCTCAATATGATCCCCTTTACATAAAGTCTTTATGAGGGTGGTATAAGTGATAACATTTGGATGTATTCCCATCTCTTTCATTTCAGCAAGAAGGGAGTTGATTCTACGGTGATCACCAGAGTTTCCAAAGCCACCTAAAAGCGCGGTGAAGGATACGATGTAAAAGGTTCCAGGCCTTGATTGTGTTTCCCGATTTATAGAGGGAACTAATGGATGGATTGAAGTGCAAAACATTAAATTTGTGCGTGATGTGAGGAGGGGATTTACTCTATGTGATTAGTAGATGGTTGAATGATTCATGTAGCAAAATTCAAGAAAATTGTGGTAGAAAATGGGGCTACTTGTGGTCCATGTATAATGCCCCTACATCAATTAAAGAAGAGTCTTAATATTCTATACTTGAACTAAAACAATGAGTTATAGCTACTTATCTCATGATTATCAAAACATTTGCACCCACTAAAAAAACAATATTTGATTTCTCCCAAATGTCATTTGAAATGAAATCTATTGCAAACAACCACAAATTGAATTGATTCTCTTAGTTTACTTTTAGATTATTCTTCTTTACCCAAACCCCACTTCAAAACATCTCATTATCTCTCTTTGCCACCATATCGCTTAGCAAAAACATAACATAAATTCAACTATATGGTTGTTACTAAACTTTTTCATTTGGTTTGACCAACTTTCATGATGGTAGAATTTTTATAACCAATTAATAACATTAGGTGATGGAATATGATGGTAGAGGAATTTGAGTGACTCCAACAAATTATTACAAGAAATGATTTTGTACTCTTCAATCAAGAAATTGATAAAGAAAAAATGCTAGTGGTTCCAAAGTTTATTCAACTAATGAAATTATGAAATATTCTAGTCTTTATTTTTGGTAATGCAATATTCCCTTATTAACAAAGATGCTTCTACATCATAAATGAATAAAAAAATCAAATATTGAAATTTCATAAAATTACCTTTGACGACTCCAACTTTGAGAAAGATGTGAAAGTGGATTGTGGTCCATATGATTGTTAGTTACAAATAAATGGATTTCATCAACCTTAGGATAGAGTTGTTTCATCCACTCAATCTATTTGCAAGTTTACATATCACCAAGTTGATTGAGTAAACAACACATGGTGTCCAAAACATGTGTCCATATATCCCCTGGAACAACCACCCTACAACTTTACAATTTTGAAAATTATTTGTTATAACTTGGACAACATTTTGTGGCCCCTTTGCCTCAATGTACCCTATGAAAATTTTGGTAATAGAGTTGGCATCCTTTACTTGCCTCTCACACATAACACCCCTAAAACATTGCCTCTTTAGGGCACACTACAATACATTAATTGGGGGCATACTTTTGCAATCTTTCCATCCACATAAATGATGGATGCCCTTGTTTTGGCCCATGAATCCTTAATAGGTTATAATGAAATATCTACAAACCTTCTTTCCTTGCCAAGAAGGTGGTAATTTTTCATAACCATTACTAATATAACTTGCAGGTGTCTCATTTATCCTCACACGATTTCCTACCAGTATCATGATTTTACATGGCTACAAGAAAGACCATTGGTGTATATACATATGCAATGTGCTCATCAACATTATTTCTCACTTCATTCTATAATTTCATTTTTAATGAGCCCAAATCCTTGGTTCTTTCACAAGAAAAATGGCTTGTGTCTTATTCTAAAGATAGTGCCACAAAAGATTGATAAGTGACAACCACTACTAAAGTACTTGATGATGGCCTTATAAGTGGCCTAGAAGATCCTTTCTTGGCCAAAGGATGGGACTTTCATCTCAATATCTTGACCACATTGCTTGTTAAAGTCACTCAAGGACTCAAGCTCCTAAGATCAAAGTTGCCACACTAAAATATCTTCCACAAGAGAAATGACAAGAATAGCTTGCTTGATTATGGATGCAAGATTGATTGTTTGAATATGAAATGTACATGAGATGCCTTGCTTATAAATACAAGGTTGAGAGATAGGATTAGACAAGATCATGACATGTGTCTTAATCCTTGTACAATGAGACAATTACCTCAACAATTATTAAATGTGACTTAGAACACTAGAATTAAATGTTAGGATAAGATAAGATAAGATCACCTGACGCCTAAGAGTTCTATAGATATTCCCTACGGCCTAAGTAAACTTAGCATGTGAATATTACCTACTAGTGGACTAGATAGGTAAAATATCTTATTCACACCAACATTGCGTACTTCCTCTTGCTCTTTGATATAAGCAAGAATATCTCTTTGGAAACTGATTCTTTATTAGCCTATCACAATCTTTGAGCTCCCTTATAAGTGACCTACAAGATTCTTTATTGGCCAAAAGATCAATCTTTTGATCTCAATCGTGTTGTATATTTCCTCTTGCTATTTGATATAAGCAAGAATGTCTTATTGGCATCCTACAATCTCTAAATCTATTTGCCAACAATTGCATACAAGTGGGCTTTCACTAGACTAGGCAAGCCATTGTTTATTAGCCTACCATAAGCTCTAATTCATTGTCCAACAATCACACACAAGCCGGCTTTCACCTAACTATAGAGCCCCGATAATCATTTTGACACTCATTATAAAACTTTTATGAAATCATGTTTCGTGGTTTTTCCCTAAATCAATTGACATCAAATGAATGTTTTGGCACTCATAAAAAAAACTTTTATGGAATGTAGTTTTATGATTTTTCTCTAAATCAGCTTTGAAATAAACTTCTTTTCTTTGGAAACTTCTAGTGAAAGAAAGTCAAATTGCATGAAATCATCTGCATGTAAGCTTGAATATGTTTGGTTAGAATCAGAAAAATAATTATCAATGGCTGAATAAACTTAAATGTGAATGATTCTATAGAGTCTAGACATTTATCTTTCTCCTTCAATATTAAGATTTTTCATTTGTAGAAGACATTGATACTAACAAGTTTAGAGACGGAAAATGCAAAGCAATGAACAGAAATTCATCTAGGTATGAAGAATGGAAGGGCATTTACAAAAATTCTTATATCCCTGATTCATTTGTCAATGAAAAGAATAAAAAATCTAGGGCGCACAGAATATTGATGATCAATAAAGCTGCTCAATAGTTACCAGTCGAGAAACCATATTCAGAAAGTTCGCATTGTAAATGCTTAAACATCCCTAATTTAACTAGTGTATTTCAGACAATAAGAAAATAGAATCTTCATAATACAAGAGATAAAATTGTTTGTTAAATTATGATCCAAATACCAAAATCACTCAGATCTGTCGATCACAGTCTAGGTGAATAAGAGCACGAAGACAATCCAGCATTGGCAGGAAATATAAAATTTTCGGTCATGGTCTGATTTATACTGTTAGATCAGTTAGCTACAAATATTTTATGTAGATACCGACATCTACCCCAGCAGAGTACATTTCTTATTAGAAATCATTTGAGTTTTGCAGACTTGTTATTACAAACGATATCAAAAAGTGATGGCCTGAATGTGACAGACACACTTACAACTGTCTTTTCAAGTTAACATTTGTTATGCTAAACGTAAATTATTACGTATTATGTTAAAAACTATATAAATGCTTAAAATTGTTGATAATTGTAGTCTAATTCTGAAATTGCTTACTGAAGTAATGTGTTGACAGAAAGTAATCTTCAATAATAGAAAGGAACCATCCAGTAACTTTCCTGTCATTACACAAAAGAATGGTTCTATACATAACACTGAAATGAATGCATAAATATCAATTTTTAGACTTGGGAAAATATATATCCAAGAGCGATTTTGATATGACTAGTACTCACCAAGGAATGAGAACTATGCTGTCTTAGAAATAATAAAAGAATCATCATTTACAAAGTCCCTTAATTTTTTCATTTGACCAACTTCAACCAGCCAACCAAGTATCCGGACAATTGCATCACATGGGGAACAACCTTCTTTCTTCATTTGATCCATCAACAAAAGAGTGTTTTCAAGGTCCTGTCTTTTCCGGAAAGTGCGGAATAATATATGGTATGTGAAAACGTTTGGAACCAAATCCTTTGTTCTCATCTCCTTTAACATTGAGAAAGCCATATCAAGTTTGTTTTCTTTGCAAAAAAAGTCAATCAATATACTATAGGTTAAAACATCTGGGGCAATACCAACCACTTTCATGTTTGCAAAATATTTCAAGGCCTTACCTATTTCACCAATTTTGCAATGGGCATCAATCAGACAGCTATAAGTGACTACATTAGGAGTCAGACCTTCATCTAGCATCTTATTCACGAGTGAATGTGCTCTAGAAAGATCTCCTGCCTTGCACAGACCATGAATTACTGTGTTGTATGTCACTTCATTAGGCTTCAAATCCCTTGTTGCTATCTCCTCTAACATCTTTCCTACCATGTTCATGTCTCCTGTTCTACAGAATGCAGATATCAAAGTATTATATGTAATGACATCAGGGAGATGTCCCCTGTTTTCCATCTCAGAAAGAAGTGTAAATGCTTCATTTTCCCAATTAGAATGCTGTAGGTAACAACACTGGGTAGCAGCCTTTCCCTAGCATCTCTTTGAACAACTTTTGAGCTTTTTCCACCTCATGTAATTCACATTGGCCATATATCAAAGAACTATAAGTAATTACATTTGGTTGTAAACCCTTTTTGGACATGTCATGGAAACAATCCCAGGCCTTGTCCATCTTACCATCTTTGCACAGTCCATCAATAACTGCACTATATGTCACTTCATTGGGAAAAGGACCAAACTCCACCATTTGTACAAACAGATTGTAGGCTTTGTCCATTTTTCCAGCCTTGTAAAAGCCATTTACAGGGCTAGTATAAGTGTAGCTGTTAGGAAAATGGCCGTCTTGTAACATTTTAGCTACTAATCCTAGAGCTTTATCTACTCTTTCTACTTTGCAGAGACCATCAATCAGGGTGGTATATGTAACAATATTTGGAGAGCAGTAACTATGTTTCATTCTAGTTACTAACCTTAGAGCTTCATCTTCACTGCCCACCTTGCAGAGACCATTAATTAGGGTACTGCACACAATAGTATTAGGAGAAATGCCAGATTGTATCATCTCAGCAATTAAAACAAGAGCTTCATCTACTCTACCTCTTTTGCAGATCCCATCAATTAGGGTGCTGTATGTAACAATATCAGGAAAACAATGAGCGTGCCCCATTCTGTGCAAAATACCAAGTGCTTCCTCAATGTGATCCCCTTTACACAAAGTCTTTATGAGGGTATTATAGGTGATAACATCTGGACGTATTTCCATCTCTTTCATTTCAGCAAGAAGGGAGTTGATTCTACGACGATCACCAGAGTTTCCAAGGCCACCTAAAAGTGCATTGAAGGATACGACATTGAGAGGAAGGCGTTCAGTTATGGCTGAATGTAAAAGGTCCCAGGCCTTGTTTGTGTTTCCAGATTTACAAAGGGCACTAATGGACTGATTGAAGTTCAAAACATTAAATTTGTGCGTGATGTGAGGAGGGGATTTCTCCTGTTTGCGTGTGTGGTGAGATGAGGTTTTGTATTGTTTGGTAGAAAGAGGAGAAGTTACCTGTTTAAAGAGGGGGCGTATCCATTTAAAGTTGTGCATCATCTTCATCTCCATCTTCATGTGGTTAACAGAGTAGAGCAGAGCAGAACAAAACCCTGAAATATTTTCTCTTCGCTCGTCAACGGATAAACATAAATGCAAATACAATTAGTAAAAGCGCCTATGTTTCTTAGTTAGGACTTTATATTGATAAATTATTATAGATAATTATTATAATGTCTTTAAGAATGAATTTATATTAATATATTTTTTATAGATAATTATAAGATGAAAGTAATTATAGATATTTTAAATTTTTTTATAAAAAATATTTAAATATATGAATTTAAAACGTTTATTTGTTTATAGTCTTTTTTATATCAAAAATATTTTACAATAATGACATATAATAACATTAGTAAAATTGTTATTTTTATTTAAATTTGATGTCTATTTACATGCTAAGCATTAATATTTAATATAAAATTGATATTAATAATAAACAGAAATATATGAAATAACAAAATTAAAACTTAAAAATAAAAATAAAAAGAATATACAATGAGGTTTAAAAAAAGGAAAAAGATTAAAGATTGTAATAAACAAATTGATATTATAATTAAATATAGAATTAAATAATTTATTTTGTTTTACTTTAACTTTTTTAAAATTATAAGAAAATAGCTTATATATATATTAGAATTTGTTAAAATTATAAATTTAATATATCTATTTAAAAAAAAAATTAATACATATCTTTGAGTGTCTTTTAATAAGCGTATTTAAAAGATCTATACTATTTTTTTTTTTTAATTTTTTTATTTAAGAAATACATGAACACAAAATTTATTGTATATTCTATATAATATCTAATCATGATTGACTTTTATATATTTTTATTAAGTATATTATTTTGTAAAAAATAGTACTAATAATTTTTAAACAAATTATATTCATTTATTAATTCAAGATGAACAATAAGATCATTTTCTCACTATACACCCAAATAAAAAATAAATAGAATTTTAAGACAGAGTGCATAAGAATCAATGAGAGATGGTTGAAAGAATGAATGCAACATCAAACACTCCTTAGTTTTTGAAAAAATATATCCATTTAAAAAAAAGTGGATTTAAATCAAATTACTAATTGATGAAAGGAGAAAATGAAATTCATATATCATTAAAAAATAATATAAGTAAATCATATGATATACTCATTCATGCTTGGAGTTGAGTTTCATCAAAGAGTTCAATATCCTATTGAAGATATAGGAGGTCATCCATATTTTGTTTGGATCCATATACATATTAGGGTATTTGTAGCTACTATGTTAGATAAAAATACCCTTTTTTCATTATTATTTGATGGGTGTCTATACCATATTACAAATGGTCAGTTTTGTATAGGCTTGGAGGTTGCTAGCAAATGTTATGAAGATTGGTTGTATACCTCCTAGTTGCATTTGACTAAAATTTTCTAAGGCCTTTTCAGCTAGACCATTCTGTGCAAGTTTACAACAATTCACATTCCATGAGATCACATTTCATTAGATCATTTTATCAAAAATCCTTAAAGCCTCATGAAGAACACTATTTTATGCATATATCACAATCATGGCATTCGACGAACCCACATTTTTTTAGGTATTTATCAAACAATTAATGTGTCTGTTGTACTCTTCACACTTCAAATAAATAACTATCAGAACATTTTCAACTACAATATTTGACAAAAATCTAGTTTCCATTATGTTTTCATCAATGTTTATACCTTGTTCTAACGCTTTGTTTTGACATAGGTTGGTAGGATAGTGGCAAAGATTATGGAATTTGGCTTTACAACTATCCCTTGTATTTTCTCAAAAGTTTACAATGCCTTTTTAACAAACTCATTTAGTGCATATCCTACAACCATTGTATTTTAGGAGATAATATCTATTTGAGGCATATTACCAAACTATTCAATAGTCTTGTATCTTCTTTGATATTTTGAATAATATTTTGTAATGTTCTTCTCATTTCAAATTCATAATTAAGGAAGGGATTCAAATAAATACAATAGAGGAATTTAAAAATTAGAACCTAATCAAACAAACCAATTGATCTAAAAAGAGTAATGCAATTCAAATACAATAGAAGCAAACCAATATAAAATTGAAGAGGAATCATATTATAAATAAAGAAAGATAAAATCATTTAATGTAGTGCTACATTTATTGTTATTAATACATTTTTTTCAAGTATTCGATGGATGTTGTTACCTTTTTCTAAAGATCCAAATTTTGCATAAGCTAGGAGAATTCTAGCAAAGATTGTGGAGATAGGCCTTACACCTACCAATTACATTTTCTTAGAAGTTTCCAAGGGCATTTTATTAAATCTATTTTGTGCATATCATGCAATCATTCTAATCTATGAGATCACATATCTTTCAAAAACTTGGCATATATAAAAACATGCCTTATATATTTTCCATATTTTATATACATGTGTACTAGGGTATTTTACACAAAACCTTTATGATTGCACGTTATAAGTGATAACTATTGAAAATGGTAGAGCCAACATAAACAAAAATAGATTACACCTTTGTTGCACAAAAATCCTAAAAATATAAAATAGATCATTGATTTATTTAGGATGAATATTATATTGATTTGTAATGGCTTATAATGTCATCCATTTTCTCATACATATAACCACCCCAAAATCCCTTGTGGGAATAACTCTCAACTAATCTATTTAATCACTAACTATTGACTAACATTTGTTTATTTATAAATTAACATCTATATGTTAATTTATTTTATTAATCTACACTAAAATCTAACCATTGATGTAATATATTCCAACATTTCATCCTTATTATATCAATTCGAACAAAGGGTGGAACACTACAAGGATTGAACACAATAGCCTTTTTGGAAACTTTGATGAAACATCTTCACCAATTCTCCTTGCTCGCCCAAGAAACACCAAACTAAACAAATTAGTGCATCTCCTCACTGTCAAACCTGCAAAATACCTATGAATTGAGACATACTCCATTATCCACAAGTACACCGCTCCTGTGAATTGCAAAAAATTCCACTATTCACAAGAAAAGATACCAATCGACTATGAATAGAGACTCACTCAATTATGCACAATAACAAAACCACCAACCAACTATGAATTAACACTAACTCAACTATCCACAAATATGCACCTACAAAAATATAGATCGAGACAAACTCAATTATCCATAGGTGCCACTTACCAAGTCTGTAGATCAAGACATACTCAATTATTTGCAAACCAAAACAAAGCTCTAATACTCCCCCTTGCTCCATGAAGGTAATCAAGATGAAATCGGTGTTGCTTCTCATACAATATATCATCTCTAAGAAAGAATCTAGCTCAAGATGATTAAATTCCTCCATCTTTTAATGCCTCAAGCCTCCAATACAATCTTGATTTATATTCTATACATCAAATTCTCTAATAGCATAAGCATGTGAGCTTTTATAATCTTCATTAGGCCTAGCATGGGTGGCTTCGAGAGCACAAAAATTCGGTGACATAATGAAACTAAACACTATCATTTAATTATTAGTTTCCACCAATAATGCACCACAAAGAACATCTTATTTCTCCATTTATAACTATTACAAAAATATCAAAATTAATTATAAGCCTTGAGAAGAAAAACATTATCTCTCCTTAGAATAAAATCTTATCACTCCATCCAATAGTGGCATGGTGTGATGGTTAAGTTTTTGTGGTGTTTTTCTTGCCACCAAGGTTCAAACCCCATTGAGGTGTTATTGTTGAATGTTTAAATTGGGGATGAGGTCCCCCATTTGTGACCTCACCAGTTCATAGCTATAGGTCAAAAGTGTTTACCCCTTTAAAAAAAAATCTTATCACTCTAAATTATACAAATTTGAAAAATCCTACTTATTTCTCCCTAAAAGAAAAGGAAACTCCTTTATATCTCCCTTAATATCTTTCTCAAATGTGATTACTAAAATTTGTGCTAAACTTCTCTTCAAATGTAGAATCCAATAGTAATTTTTTTTTTGTGTACTTCTATTGTTTTATAAATAAAAGATTTCAAAGAAATGTATTAATCTATTCCACAACATACTTAAAAAATATTTCAAGAGGAAATTAAACTTAAATTGAAACAAATTTGCACCTTTCACTTTTCATAGACTGGGTATAAACTTCTTACCATGCTCAATAGGGGAGATGACCCAGTAGTTGTGCACCCTAACTTTGCGCTTCTAATTACCCTACGTGGAAATCTCAAATCACTCCCAATTTCTTACATCAGCTTACTTGGCAAGTCACCTGCTTATAACTAAGGTTTCAATGCCACATCAACATGCTTTTTGTCAAGGTGTCCAAAAAGGCCCAAAAAAAAAGTGAGACCAATACTTGTGCATTCACAACATGTTTTATTGAGCGATGATGTGGAATCACATGATTGGTTCCTTTTTAGATCAAAGGAATACATTTTGTTTAATTATGGGTAGTCATTATCAACACTAACAACTTTAAAGTCACAACTATTGGTCCAATATTGATAAAAATATTGGACATTATATAAACAACTACTATCACAACTATTGAAACATGCTTAGATATTGGGCCCTCTCCCCTAGATTTCATGCTCCTTTACACATGCATCCTCATGCAATAAACAATGATATCTATTGTTCAACCATTTCACACAACCAAAAAATAATAATCACATTATTTTTTATTGTCATATTTTTTCAAGTTGTAAAATGGTACATGATTTTCATGTAAGAGACAGATCACATCCACAAACATGGGAGGGCTATGCAAAGTTGGAGAAATCGGCTTGGCTAACAAGGCAAAAGGGTACTTCTAGATTCAAGTCTTTATCCTAATGCGATATTAGAGTTGTTAAGAACCTTCGAGTATGTTTTGAGAGATGTGAACCATATCCATCATATTAAACAAGGACAATTATTAATCTTGCTCAACTCTTATTATATCTTTTTCATGTTTGATCTTCAGATTTTACAGCCTAGGTTGGCCTCATGTTGAAGGCATCGATAATCTATAGTGGAGATCAAAGGTTCAAATCTGGAAATAGGTAGATACACATGTCTTACTAATCAATATTCAGAGTAACTCAAAACAATTTCCTTGTGTAAATCATCGAATAAAACATGTACACAAAATTGATGTTTCCATTGGCAGTAACCTACAGGACTACCTATTGTTTTATAAACCCACTTTGACTTAACCATAACTATAATTGTTACCTGATTTTTAGCTTTCAGCTGAAATTAGGTAACTTAGTGTTTGTTCTTTTCAGGTTGTTTAAACATTTAAAAGACAAACCATTAAACTGCTAGTTTCAATATGCATGAAAGAGTGATTGTCAAATGAAGTAGATTACATTTTGTCATTTCAGTGTTATATTACAGCAATTGAGAAAGAGAACCATAGATATACAAATGTAGTCTTTTATTGATAATCTTGAAATGTACATGTCCCTCACAAGCGAAGGGACTAAATCTCTTATTCAATGAACCTATGAAGAAAATCATACATGAATAGTAGAATGAAACAAGAGAATGTGCATGTAAGAATGGAACCATTCATTTCCTTCGAATGACTGGTTACAAGTCGCTCGTTGTCATGTTGTTGCTGCCTTGAACCACTTGTGTCCCTCCCAGCACCGTAGTGCTCCTCACCCTGAATCTAAAGAAAACATGATGTTAGATGGAAGCTCTAAGTAATGAAAGATTCAATCCTTACATACACACCTACCTATGCATGTATAAACTGATCCATAAGTGCATTAATCAAACACATCCAACATATGCATTTATTTTCTGACTGTTTGCTTCATGTGCAGATTTAGGACAGATTGGTTACTGTTCTGATTCAGTTAAATACAACATGTGGGGTAAATGTGGCTCCCACGAGGGTAGAGCTTAGCATGCTTTGAAAGAAAAGGAAATTGAGCAACTTGATCAAAGATTTATCCCTTATCCATTCATTAAATCAATATGGAATCACACCAGTTGATCAACTTTCATTATCAAATTCAAAAGATGCATCAAGTTCAATTATGCATCTATTAAATAATGAGGAAGCATTTCAAGTCATTTTCAAGCCCCTCTCATCATAACTCTATACGGAAATCACACATCACATAGGAAGGTGAGTTGTTACGTCGCCCACATATGTGACATGTGGTTGTCCAGTAAAGTTAAAATGAAAAGACAGTGTGTATTTATTACACATAACCAAAAAGAGAGCAATGGTGGAGTCAAGGTCATAATACAAGTAGAAGGACAACACCTTTGCATGAGCTACAGGAGGCAAATGGAATTTATGGGTTCATTCATGGGTGTAGTTGTGCAAATGAATGCAATAGGTAAAGGTCATTAAACAATGCATGCTACAATGGTGCAATGGAAGGACAACAATAATGAATGTATACTACAGTACCATTAAAGCATCAAAATTCAGAATACAATACCCATACAATGCAGACTGGGTTTCAAAATGATCAATGAACATGCCCCATGATAATGTACCAGTCACAATGACCTTAAGCAATGAAAAGCAGATTCATGTAGTATAGTAACAAATAGTGAAAGAAGCACAGGTACGGTCATTTGTGCTACAAGACAATAGGAATCAACAAGACATGGCAATTTGTGTGATAGGAGCAAGATGCAAAGTAAAGGAATCAAACAGTGAAGTGGGTTGTTGCCACAATGCTTTCATTTAGGAACAATATGCACAACAAAGTTGGTGAGGACATGAAGGCAGTTTAAAAATTTACAAGGTAGTAAAGACGCTACGGGTGTCGTGTAGGGGAGAATTCACTTGAAGATAGTCCTCCTGACTATGGATGTGAAACAATGCATAATTAAACAGTGAATAGTGTTCAACATATTTTGAGTTGCAGGCCCAAGTGTTCAACATCAAGTTGTAGCTAGATCATCATTTGTGAAGAGAATGGGGTATATTCATGAGCAGTCCTAACATCAAAGTTTGATTGCAAGATCATGAAGCATATTCATAAAGACCACCAAACTCATAAATTCAAGCAAAGGTTTCAAAAGGCAAAAGTATAGTCATTTACTAGAGAGGCAGGGCTCAATCAAGATGTAAAGTGTTACAACAACATGAAGGATGGTGACATATCTATGTCTAATGATATGCTTTCTAAGCAATGACAAAGGATTCCAAAACAAAAAGTGATTTTAAATGTCCAAGTATAGCATTGAAATAGTGATCTACATAAGGTGAATTCAACATAATTTAAAAACCATGATAAAAGGTTGTTAATGCATAAACAACAAAAAGGGTTGTGGAGAAAATGAAGAGTGACATGATGATCATTGTTCAAAGGGAAGTCAGTCATGATCAAGGGAACATTAAAAGGTAGTCTCTTTATCCATACTCAACTTTTATAGTCATTGTTCAAGGGCACCAATAGTCTCTTATTGCATGGAGGAGGTTGAGTGAATAATGGTTGGGTCATGGTCATGATTTTCATCATGTTGTTTGTGACCTTCATTTAAAGCAAGTAGTGTTGTCCTCGGGTATTATGGTGTGTTGTTCGCACAATAGAAAGCCAAGAAAGCTCAGGTATATGTTGACTATAGGCACATTAGCCAAAAGTGTCCCAAGGTTTCAAAAGAGGGCAGTTTCTTCAAGTAATCACAGTAAGTAGGGATACATTTTCTAGATTTCTTTGGCAGTCTAAAATCATGAGGTAAAGCTCTCAAAACTTGAAGTTGAGAACAATCAACTTAAAGACATAGTCTTAGTTAAGGATGAAATTATTAAAGAGCTTGAGACACTGGTGTCTTCTTTGGACCAGGATAATCTAAATCTCAAATCTAATAATGAATCACTAACTGATCAAATGCAAAACCTGCAACTACTAGTCAACAAACTAAAATATTTCAAGAAAAAGATATCACAAGTTCTGATAATTGACAATGAACATTCACAGAGGTTGGAACTCATGATTCTGGAAATTGAAGAAATAAATAAAAACTTGAAAACTTGAGGAAACAACCCTAGAAGTTGATCTTCATGTGATATGTGAAGAGCTCAGAACTTATCAAAATACACTGGAAAGGCTAAAGGAAGAGCACTTCCAGGTTTTAGAAGAGAAAAATAGCCTTGTTGTAGATATTACAAGTAAACTGGCATGCATATCTAATATTGAAGAAGATGATGATTCATGGGATGATTTAGGGGCAAAACTCTAGGAAGACGTTGCTTGTGTCAAAACAGAGGAAGGTTTCGAGGGGTTGAGTAAGTTCTTTAGAAGTTTGGGATATTGGTCTACTAGTGAAGTCTGTGAAATCCTTTATATATTGGCATATATACTTGAAAACTCCATATTTTAGCTACCTTGCACCTTCAAGGCTATGGCTTCTCTTCTTTTTCCTCTGCTGAATGAGATGGAGTTGGAGGAGCTTGTACACCTCAAAGATCTTGAAAATAGAGCTCCTTAGACAAGATTACACTCAGAAATACCATGAGCAAGTTGTTGAGTTGGAATTTTCCTTCAGACAAAGGCTTTATCAATTACATTTGCATGTTATGTCACAACATTAGACATTGCAGGTCAAGCCTAGTAAAAAAATGCACTGGGAGAGTTCAAGGCCTGTTGATTTGGGATTACCTAAACAAACAAGGTGGTGTTCCCTTTGTAAGGTGGATTGCAACACAGAAAATGATCTCCAGAAACACATTGTAGGGTTTTCTCTATAGGAAGCTAGATGTGGCCTTGTTCTAAGAAAGGAAAGACATAAGCATTAGGAGTAGCCAACAAAGGGAAAAGGAGTGGTGACATCCTGTAGGTTAATGAAGGGTTGAGCTTTTGTTCATTCGTTCATCCTCTCATGACCCCATTCATATTATAATCTTGCATAATTATATCATGTGAATGCGATTCATTTTTGCAACAATGCTAGCCACTATCTCATGATTTCAAAAGAAAAGAATAGAGCAATGAAAGGAGGCATGGTTTCTTTTGGCACTCAAAAATGTTGTTTTAAATGCAAGAGATTTCAATAATGAAGCTTACCCTGGAGAAATGCATGAAGAGCCATGGGCTTTTCCCAGATTTTCCCTCTCAAAATCAAAGTCAAGGACTCTCTCATGGCAGTTGATGCAAAAGAATAACCACAGAGAAGAAACCACACACAAAAATTACATCATAAAGTGTTTACAGTCGCGGCTTTCAAGCTCGAATGGCTGTAAAAAGTGGAAAGGAGCCATTTTTTATTCAAAGAAAAAAGAAATTACCTCTCTTTCTAGTGAGGGATCATAGTATTCCGTCAAAACCAATCAAGAAACCATCGATGCTCTCCCTGAAACCTCATGGTGGCTAAGAGTTCTCCAAAATTACTCAATGCAATTTGAGGCCAAAAATCAAAGAATGCTTTTGTTTTGAGATTAGGGTTTCACCCTAATTTTCTTAGCCAACCATCAAAGGTTATTTTTTACCTTTGTTCAATTTTACCTTTGTTCATTTTTGCAACAAAACTAATGGAGGTTGTGGGCTAAGACATTAGCTCTTATGCCTTTTTTTTTGTGTTAAAATTATATGTGCCTTGCATCTTTTTACTTTTGCATTGAATTGCAATGTGAAACATTTTTATAATTAAGTGAAACTTTGTAATCACTTAATTATAAATGTTTTATTTAAATGCGAAGTATTGGTGTTGTAACATGTAATTAATTGATTTTGGAGGTATGAGTCAAGGCATCAAGCCAGATGTCTTTATGTGTGCATCAATTCTAAAAATGTGAAGCATTTAAGTTAAATGATGTCATTATAAATCATTTAATTGAAATTGCTATTCTGTAAATCTAAAATGAAAAGACATGTGTTGATTGTATAAGTCAAAGGAGGTTCAGTTAAAGTCATGTGCTTTTCAAATACATCAAAAGCGTGACTCAGTTAGTTGGAGGCATGTGATAGATTTGGTGATGACTTGTCAACATGGAGAAAGTGTGGGAGGATGTATTTGACTGTTTTGGAGAAAATGGGGCCAGTTTTGGAGGCTTTTTGTCATGCTTTTCTGGTGGTTCAAGTCATGGCTTGGATTCTATGCATTTGGAGGACCTTTTGGAGTGTTTTTGGAAGCTTCTATTTTGGCTTGGGTGCTTCATCCGACCTAGGGTTTCTAGAAGGACTTGTGTGGGTTGTTGGTTTCATTTTGGCTTAAGTATGTTCATTTTGAACATTTTAAGGGGTTCTTTCTTCCTTCTTGCAGGCATTGTGGCTTTTGGAGCCCTTTTTCATGGCAGAGGACTGCATTGTGACTCATTATCAGACATTTACAGTAGTGTGTAACACCTTTTGATTGATAAGTTAATATATTTTACCTTCTCATTATGTTGTTTTATTGTGAAAGCTTTAGAAATGGTTGATAAAATCTTACGGAAAAATTGTTTTCCCTTTGATTTTGTCCTATTTCTCTTTTCCTTTATGCAGTTAAATCAATTTGCAGGTCATAACATGTGTTGAGTTAATTTAGGGTAGAGTCTAAGTTGTGACAATGTATTTTTCTTCCTTCTAGATGTTGTCCTTGACATTTTTAGCCTTGTTATGAAATACTGATGCAAAGACATGAAGTTTTGATTTGTGTGAGCCACTGGTAAGTTGTTGATTGTTCAAGTTTGTAAAAGCAAATGTATGGGTCTGAGAAATATCATTAAGTGCATCACCATAGGGGTTAGTTTTTCTTTTCATGCTTCTTTTTCCCCTTTTCCCAGCAAGGAATAGTTTAGGTGACACAATCAAAAGGGGAAGTCGGCCCATAATCTAGAGGTCTACTTTCAAATGGGTTACCCACAACCTGAAAGCAGTCCCATGTTGGCCCAAATATGTTGAGTTCTTATTGAAAGCTTAGCATTTAGGGTGTAGATTTGGTGAGCTAACAGTTTTGGCACACCCGGTGGGACCGTGAACTGCTTCTTAGTTAATGTTTATGCATTTTATTCCTGTTGTTTGGTGTGTGCAACAGTAGTTTCAGCCTTTTGGATGCACTTTCTTTACATACCTGGAAAATCCAGGAGAATAACGACTAGTTTCAAGCAGATTAAGTGTTGGTATGTTCTTATTTCTAGAAAATCAGATCTAGTTTTCTTGCTTTACAAGAAATTTTAATGAATTTCCAACTTCTATGAATGGTCCAAAATGTCTACATTTTATGAAGACATGTTCTATCACCAGGCATATCATGAAACTACTAATCATCCCTCATTTCATGCAAATGCTGCTCATATACCCAATTATCAGCCATATGAAAATGAGTATGCAGCTTTTTTTAGTCCAAGTACATTTGCTATAGGAGATTATCAATATTCTCCACAAGTTTTCCACCCTCCCACCTCTGCTCAGTTTGTGAATCAGCCTATATATGTCCAACAATAGTCTCAACAAAACCATCATAATGCGAACCAACATGTTTTTTCACATGCCCAATCTCAAGGAGTTAACAACATGTGCATCGATGACATAATCTTTGATTTTCAAAGACAAATGTTGGAGATTGAAGGACAACAGGAGGTTGATTGGTAGCAGGAACAAGAAGCTTACCAAGCTTAGACAAATGAGCAGGAATGGGAGACCAAAAAGAGGCAATTTGAGGAGAATCTTGCCCAACAGCGTGCTACAAAAGATGCATAAATGAGGCTAAAATTTTCCAAACAAGAAGTTCCCAAGTACAAGTTTACAAGCTTTAGGAAAAGTCATCCTCTAGAATCCCCTAGTAAGTCTTCTCATTTTGAAATTCGAAGCTTTAAGGGATTTAATTCAATGCAAGAGAATGTAGTGCCTGTACAAGATCAGTCCATCATCCCTCAAGAGCAACCCATTGATCCAAATGACTTACTCCTTACGGAGAGGATCAACAAAGTAAATCCAATGCATTTAGTTGTAGCATGCTACCGACTACAGCAGAAAAAGCTCAAACAGGAAGAGGCTGAGCTAATGGGAAAACAAATTGAAGATATTCCCCAAGCGAAAGGCTCTTATGAGGTCAAACTTGAGAAGCTAGACCTTCCATTTGAGAAGCAATATTTTCAATAGTGTGTTGTTTCAGAACCTGGGGATCCCCAAGTCATTGCTCATGCAGCTGATGAGTTTTCATGTACAGAGGTGGATAACTAGTTAGATCAGATTCTGATCACAAAACTTGTAATTGCAGAACAACATATAGATACGAAAGAACATAATCTTTTCTTCCCTCAAGAGTGTTGTCCTAAAGAAAATGATAATCCTCTTATCATTAAGGATACTGAACAATGTGATGAAGTTTCATTTTGGGATGAGTTGGAGGATTTTTTCTCAAACTTGTATAATGTAAAGAGGGTCCTAGTTGTTGTGCATGAAGAGTTTACTACCTTTGTGGATGAGAGTGAGGATAACACAGACATACTAACATCAGGGCCTAGTTTTGAGAAAAGTGATCAGATAATGACTGGTATGTTTAATGAACTTCCATTGTATGTTGATGGTGATGAGGATACTATGCTTGTGCTAACATCATTACCAAGTTTCAGACAACAAGAGGAGGAGGTTCACTTTGACAGGGTGTTGATCCATCAAGAGGCAAATGGGGACAACCTTGTCTCAAAAAGTAAAGAAGTTGGTATGCCTGAGCATGTTGGTCAGAAGGAGAAAAATGTGAAGCAAGACATTGCTTTCAGAGGTATGGGTCTTGAGAATGGTTATAAAGTTGAAGAAGAACCTGTTTTGCATGAGTAAGTTGATCATGAACTTGAAGAGGATATGTTTTCAAGCATAGTGGAGGAGTTCTGCTCAAAGCTTGATGCCAAGCCATCATTGACTAAATCTGAAGAGTGTGAGAAGCATAACCAAGTGGATAGAACAACCATAGTTTCATTTGGATCACACAAGGTAGCTCATTCCAATCATCATGAGGTTGTGATTGTAGAAGTAGCTGATCAAAGTAGACCCAACAAGATTGGCTTGGAGGCTATTCTTTCACAAGGATGCCCGATTAGGCATCTAGCCAAAATGGATGCCAGCAAAGATATTGATACCTTGCTTGCACCCAAGCATAAGGGTACAACTAAGGAGGAGCACACTCAAGTTACCTTTCCACCTCAGAACGAGAATGTTTACATTCCATATAAAAAGGTTAGTAAGCTTGAATATGTTCTTCAAAAGATCCTACAGCTATCTACTGAGTTGTCATGCATGTTCCATTTCTTTCTAGCTGTTCTCCAGCATGGAAAACATTATAATTTTTTTAGAAGGGATAGCTATTTCGCCCAACCAATTAATGGGTTCGTTTGACCAACTTCTTTGCTGGTTAGAGTAGGTAGTATAGTTTCATTTTAGATGCATTTCTAGTTTTACCTAAGTGCTTTTCAGCGCAGTTAGATAGTTTTCATTTTGCAGTGTTGGGTTTTCAATAAATTTAAAGGGTGTCTCTTGCTATTCTAATGAGTTAAAGCAATTTGCAATGTCGTTTTCAAGTGGTGTTGGTTTTCTAAGTGACCACGTACCTAATAGATAAGCTTAGGAAATTGGTCTCATGTTTAGCACACAAACATATAACAGATGTCGCCAAAAATGTTACCTAATTTTTAGCTTTCAGCTGAAATTAGGTAACTTAGTGTTTGTTCTTTTCAGGTTGTTTAAACATTTAAAAGACAAACCATTAAACTACTAGTTTCAATATTCATGAAAGAGTGATTGCCAAATGAAGTAGATTACATTTTGTCATTTCAGTCTTATATTACAACAATTGAGAAAGAGAACCATAGATATACAAATGTAGTCTTTTATTGATAATCTTGAAATGTACATGTCCCTCACAAGCCAAGGGACTAAATCTCTTATTCAATGAACCTATGAAGAAAATCATACATGAATAAGTAGAATGAAACAAGAGAATGTGCATGTAAGAATGGAACTAGTCATTTCCTGTGAATGACTTGTTACAAGTCATTCGTTGTCATGTTGTTGTTGCCTTGAACCACTTGTGTCCCTCCCAGCACCGTAGTGCTCCTCACCCTGAATCTAAAGAAAACATGACGTTAGATCGAAGCTCTAAGTAATGAAAGATTCAATCCTTACATACACACCTACCTATGCATGTATAAACTGATCCATAAGTGCATTAATCAAACACATCCAACATATGCATTTATTTTCTGACTATTTGCTTCATGTGCAGATTTAGGGAAGATTGGTTACTATTTTGATTCAGTTAAATACAACATGTTGGGTAAATGTGGCTCCCACGAGGGTAGAGCTCAACATGCTCTGAAAGAAAAGGAAATTGAGCAACTTGATCAAAGATTTATCCCTTATCCATGCATTAAATCATTATGGAATCACACCAGTTGATCAACTTTCGTTATTATATTCAAAAGATGCATCAAGTTCAATTATGCATCTATTAAGTAATGAAGAAGCATTTCAAGTCATTTTCAAGCCCCTCTCATTCTATCCCTATTGGGCAGTCACACATCACATAGGAAGGTGAGTTGTTAGGTCACCCACATATGTGACATGTGGTTGTCCAATAAAGTTAAAATGAAAAGACAATGTGTATTTATTACACATAACCAAAAAGAGAGAAATGGTGGAGTCAAGGTCATAATACAAGTACAAGGACAACACCTTTGCATGAGCTACAAGAGGAAAATTGAATTTATGGGTTCATTCATGGGTACTTGTGCAAATGAATGCAATAGGTAAAGGTCATTAAACAATGAATGCTACAATGGTGTCATGGAAGGACAACAATAATGAATGTATACTACAGTACTATTAAAGCCTCTAAAGTCATAATACAATACCCATACAATGTAGACTGGGTTTCAAAATGATCAATGCACATGCCTCATGATAATGTACCAGTCACAATGACCTTAAGGCATGAAAAGAAAATTCATGTAGTATAGTAATAAATAGAAAAAGAAGCACATGTATGGTCATTTGTGCTACAAGACAGTAGGAATCAATGAGCAATGGAAATCTATGTGATAGGAGCAAGATGCAAAGTAAAGGAATGAAACAGTGAAGTGGGTTGTTGCCACAATGCTTTCATTTAGGAAAAATATGCACAACAAATTTGGTGAGGACATGAAGGCAGTTTAAAAAATTACAAGGCAACAAAGATGCTACAGGTGTCATGTAGGGGAGCATGCACTTGAAGACAGTCCTCCTGACCATGGATGTGAAACAATGAACAAGTAAACAGTGAGTAGTGTTCAACATCTTTTGAGTTTCAAGCCCAAGTATTCAACATCAAGTTGCAGCTAGATCATCATTTGTGAAGAGAATGGGGTATATTCATGAGCAGTCCTAACATCAAAGTTTGATTGCAAGATCATGAAGCATATTCATAAAGACCACCAAACTCATAAATTCAAGCAAAGGTTTCAAAAGGCACAAGTATAGTCATTTCTTGGAGAGGCAGGGCTCAATCAAGATGTAAAGTGTTATAGCAACATGAAGGATGGTGACAGATCTATGTATAATGATATTCTTTCTAAGCAATGACAAAGGATTCCAAAAAAAAAGGCGATTTTAAATGTCCAGGTATAGCATTGAAATAGTGATCTACATAAGGTGAATTCAACATAATTTACAAACCATTAATAAAGCATGCTAATGCATAAACAATGAAAAAGGTTATGGAGAAAATGAAGAGTGACATGACGGTCATTGTTCAAAGGGAGGCCAATCATGATCAAGGGGACATTAAAAGGTAGTCTCTTTATCCATACTCAGATTTTATAGTCATTGTTCAAGGGAACCAATAGTCTCTTATTGCATGGAGGAGGTTGAGTGAAGAATAGTTGGGTCATGGTCATGATTTTCATCATGTTGTTTGTGACCTTCATTTAAAGCAAGCAGTGTTGTCCCTGGGTATTATGGTGTGTTTTTCTCACAATACAAAGCCATGAAAGATCAGGTATATGATGACTATAGGCACATTATCCAAAAGTGTCCCAAGGTTTCAAAAGAGGGTAGTTTCTTCAAGTAATCACAATAAGTAGGGATACATTTTCTACATTTCTTTGGTAGTCTAAAATCATGAGGTAAAGCTCTCAGAACTTGAAGTTGAGAACAATCAACTTAAAGACATAGTCTTAGTTAAGGATGAAATTATTAAAGAGCTTGAGACATGGGTGTCTTCTTTAGACCAGGATAATCTAAATATCAAATCTGATGTTGAATCACTAACTGATCAAATGCAAAACCTGCAACTACTAGTCAATAAACTGAAATATTTCAAGAAAAATATATCACAAGCTTTGATAATTGACCATGACCATTCACAGAGGTTGGAACTCATGATTGAGGACCTTGAAGAAATAAATAAAAAATTGAAAACTTGAGGAAACAACCCTAGAAGTTGATCATCATGTGATATGTGAAGAGCTCAGAACTTATCAACATATGCTGGAAAGGCTAAAGGAAGAGCACTCCCAAGTGTTAGAAGAGAAAAATAGCCTTGTTGCAGATATTACAAGTAAAATGACATGCATATGTACTATTGAAGAAGATAATGATTCATGGGCTGATTTAGGGGCAAAAATCTAGGAAGAGGCTACTTGTGTCAAAAAAGAGGAAGGTTTCAAGGGGTTGAGTAAGTTCTTCAGAAGTTTGGGATATTCCTCTGTTGGTGAAGTTTGTTAAATCCTTTATATATTGGCATATATACTTGAAAACTCCATATTTTAGCTACCTTGCACCTTCAAGACTATGGCTTCTCTTCTTTTTCCTCTGTTGAATGAGATGGAGTTGGAGGAGCTTGTACACCTCGAAGATCTCAAAAATAGAGCTCCTCAGAAGAGATTACACTCAGAAATACCATGAGCAAGTTGTTGAGTTGGAATTTTCCTTCAGACAAAGGCTTTATCAATTACATTTGCATGCTATGTCACAACATTATACATCGCAGGTCAAGCCTAGTAAAAAAATGCACTAGGAGAGTTCAAGGCCTATTGATTTGGGATTACCTGAACAAACAGGGTGGTGTTCCCATCGAAAGGTGGATTGCAACATAGAAAATGATCTCGAGAAACACATTGTAGGGTTTTCTCTATAGGAAGCTAGTTGTGGTCTTGTTCTAAGAAAGGAAAGAAATAAGCATTAGGAGTAGCCAGCAAAGAGCAAAGGAGTGGTGACAACCTGTAGGTTAATGAAGGGTTGAGCTTTTGTTCAATCGTTCATCCTCTCATGACCCCATTCATATTATAATATTGCATAATCATATCGTGTGAATGTGATTCATTTTTGTAACAATGCTCGCCACTATTTCATGATTTCAATAGAAAAGAACAGAGCAATGAAAGGAGGCATGGTTTCTTTTGGCACTCAGAAATGTTGTTTTAAATGCAAGAGATTCAAATAATGAATCTTACCCTAGAGAAATGCATGAAGAGCCATGGTCTTTTCCCAGATTTTCCCTCTCAAAATCCAAGTCAAGGACTCTCTCATGGTGATTGATGCAAAAGAATAGCCACAGAGAAGAAACCACACACAAAAATTACATCATAAATTGTTTATAGCCACGGCTTTCAAGCTCGAATGGCTGTAAAAAGTGGAAAGGAGCCATTTTTTATTCAAAGAAAAAAAAAAAAACTTCTTTTTCCAGTGAGGGATCACAATATTCCATCAAAACCAGTCAAGAAACCATCGATGATTCTCTCCCTGAAACCTCATGGTGGCTGAGAGTTCTCCAAAATTGCTCAATGCAATTTGAGGCCAAAAATCAAAGAATGTTTTTGTTTTGAGATTAGGGTTTTACCCTAATTTTCTTAGCCGACCATCAAAGGTTATTTTTTACCTTTGTTCATTTTTGCAACACAACTAATGGAGGTCGTGGGCTAATACATTAGGTCTTATACCTTTTGTCTTTTGTGTTAAAATTATATGTGCCTTGCATCTTTTTACTTTTGCATTGAATTGCAATGTGAAACATTTTTATAATTAAGTGAAAATTTGTAATCACTTAATTATAAGTGTTTTATTTAAATGCAAAGTATTGGCGTTGTAACATGTAATTAACCTTGTTTGGAGGTATGAGTCAAGGCATCAAGCCAGATGTCTTTATGTTTGCATCAATTCTAAAAATGTGAAGCATTTAAGTTAAATGATGTCATTATAAATCATTTAATTGAAATTGTTATTCTGTAAATGCAAAATGAAAAGACATGTGTTGATTGTATAAGTCAAAGGAGGTTTAGTTGAAGTCATGTGCTTTGCAAATACATCAAAAGTGTGACTCAGTTAGTTGGAGGCATGTGATAGATTTGGTGATGACTTGTCAACATGGAGAAAGTGTGGGAGGATGTATTTGACTATTTTTGAGAAAATGGGGCCAGTTTTGGAGGCTTTTTGTCATGCTTTTCTGGTGGGTCAAGTTATGGCTTGGATTTTCTACATTTGGAGGACCTTTTGGAGTGTTTTTGGAAGCTTCTATTTTGGCTTGGGTGCTTCATCCAACCTAGGGTTTCTAGAAGGACTTGTGTGGGTTGTTGGTTTCATTTTGGCTTAAGTATGTTCATTTTGAACATTTTAAGGGGTTCTTTCTTCCTTCTTGCAGGCATTGTGGATTTTGGAGCCCTCTTTCATGGAAGAGGACTGCATTGTGATTCATTATCAAACATTTACAGCAGTGTGTAACACCTTTTGATTGATAAGTTAATATATTTTACCTTCTCATTATGTTATTTTATTGTGAAAGCTTTAGAAATGGTTGATGAAATCTTATGGCAGAATTGTTTTCCCTTTGATTTTGTCCTATTTCTTTTTTCCTTTATGCAATTAAATCAATTTACAGGTCATAACATGTGTTGAGTTAGTTTAGGGTAGATTCTAAGTTGTGAAGATGTATTTTTCTTCCTTCTAGATGTTGTCCTTGACATTTTTAGCCTTGTTATAAAATATTGATGCAAAGACATATGAAGTTTTGAGTTGTGTAAGCCACTGTTAAGTTGTTGATTGTTCAAGTGTGTAAAAGCACCTGTATGGATCTGAGAAATATCATTAGGTGCATCACCATAGGGGTTAGTTTTTCTTTTCATGCTTCTTTTTCCCCTTTTCCTAGGAAGGAATAGTTTAGGTGACACCATCAAAAGGGGAAGTCGGCCCATAATCCAGAGCTCTACTTTCAAATAGGTTACCCACAACTTGAAAGCAGTCCCATGTTGGCCCAAATCTATTGAGGTCTTATTGAAAGCTTTGCATTTAGAGTGCAGATTTGGTGAGCCATCAATAACTTTAGCCACTTTCTTTGCTTGAGCTTTGAGTTATGAACAATAACACAAACTGTAGTTATTCAAGTGAGTAAAAGGGGTATTACTAGAAACTTTTTGGGTTGTAAGTTAATACACGAGAATGAATTAGTGACCCGTTGTCATAAGAAGATTAATTAACATGTTTCATCACTCATACATAATAATCTACATCTGATTACATAAAAACTTTGTTGAATTAGGACTCCTTGTCATTGAAGAAATCATGCATATCTTACACATGGTTTAGTATGTGTTCTCTTAATATATGTTTTTTGAATTAATTGACAAAAAAACATAAGGATGTGTTGTGAGGGATATTGTTGCACTTGGTAACAGAGTTGAGTTTCAGCAAAAGGGGAAAGAAGAGCCTTGTGCCCATGGTGGAGGATGATATGAGGCACTAAGGGTGGTAGTCACTTGCCTAAGGTGTTACTATGTATTAGTTTATTTATGGTTTACACTAGTTTATAGGAGGCTTCAAGGCACCATGGGTAGTAGTGAGAGACCTCTGATAAAAGAATGAGAATGACAATTTGATATCTTTATAATTACTGGATATAGAGATCCCTTGATAGCCTTAAGACCTCATATAGATTTCCTCCAGGTTTTAACCGCCCTCCCTCTACTTCTTCCTAAATAATAATAATAATAATAATAATAATAATTATTGTTGTTATTTATAATGTAGAAAACTCTTTTAACAAAGCCATAGTTGCTAAACATTACTTGATCCATTGACTATGTGGACAGAAAAAATAATGAAAATGGAGAGAAGAGAGAGTGGGTAAGAGCTATGCGCCTATAGGAGGAAGATCTTTTGGGTGATATATATCAAGAACTGATATGTAGGATTGCTTGCGCATTGCAACATCGAACCCTACTTTGTTCTCTCTCTTCCCATTTTCAAACTCATCTACACCTAATTTCCCCCTATCTATTGATAGATAACAAGAGCTTTGAAGGAGCTAGAGTACCTGCCAAGGGAAAAATGTTTGGTTTTAGATATTTGAAATAGAGCGTGAAAGATAAAGCAAGCAACTATAAATCATGGTGTGAAATTTATAATCTTTATTGAAGTACTATAATATGTATATATTTCTATTTATGTATATATACATGTATATATGTGTGTGTGTGTGTGTGTGAATGTATATAAAGCAATACATATATGGATATAGTATGGATGTGCAATAACATACAGTTTTATATAAATTTATATATACATGTACATGCATATAGACATATATGTAGATACATATATATGTATATACATATACATAGATATATATACATTCTTACATAGATAGTTACATACATAGATACATGTTTAGATATTATAAAGAAAATACATTGGTGGATTTGAAATAAACAAGCTAGAATAGGAAAATCGCATGAGAAATAGGTGGGATTATTAGTAGCAACACATAATATTGTCAGAGCTTTGATTGATCAGTTTCAATTTGTCTTTGCAATGGGAAAGGTATCTGGGAGAATCTTAGCATTAGTTGTATGATTCATCTTGTAAGTTTTTTTTCTTGATTACTCATATTTAAGCATGTGGATGACAAACAATGTATGGTCTTCAAAGAGTATCAGATGTGGATATTATCTATTCTTAGCAATACTTAGAGTAGCCATAAAACATCTTTCCATTTAAGCACTCTCATGGAATGTGTAGATTTTGGAAACTATTCATTTTGATTGCTATGAGACAATCTTTTCAATAGAGGATGTTGATCATGACCATTTCTATATATATATATGTATATAGATACATATATATGTATATATATATAAGCACACATACATACATACATACATATATATTTATAATGCATCTTGAAATGTATTTTGAAAAATATTATCCAAACATTTGCATCAATGGTAGGTTATGTTTCTTGAATCTTGTCACATCAAAAAACAAAGCTTGAGAATGATCAAGGTAGTGAAGTAGATTTCTTTTTCTTTATGTGAAGTGTGAAATGGTGTTCTCCAAAACTTTCGCTTCGATATATATAATGTCAAGTGAACAAATGTAGATTAGTTATGTTGACTTGTCCACCATGTCATTAATCCATGGTGTTAAATTACATGTTTAATTATAGTAGTAGGCTAGAGCTAGGAAAAATGATAAGAATATAATATCGATGAAGTTTCCTACTTTGATTCATACAAAATTAGTTGTTTTTGATGGTGTATGAAAAGTGTCGACAGGAACATTTCCAATGGCAACTAAACATTAGGAATTGAGGAAAGCATTTACTTTATCATGCCGATGAAAATTTGGAATGAAACAAATAACATTAGTGTAGGGACTGATTAAATGAAGAGAAACAATGATTAATCAGAAGAAATGTGAGTTTATGAAGATAGAGTTGGTATATCTTGGTTTTTTGGTTACAAAAGGCACCTTGAAAATGGATCCAAGCAAGGTCGAAGCTATCCTAAGTTGGCCTACACCCAAAAAAGTTGCTGAGGTAAGAATTTTCCATGGTTTGGCTAGCTTTTATAGGAAGTTCATCAAAAGTTTCACTCATGTATGTGCTCCAATCATTGATACCATAAGGGGCGATTAGAGAAAGAAGTATGTTTGGTCTAGTGAGGTTGAAAAGATTTCTTAGTATTTGAAAAAGAGTGTACCAGAGCAGCCTATATTGGCTTTACCAAATTATGAAAAGGGATTTACCATTGAGTGTGATGTGAGTGGCTATGCTATAGGGGTTGTGTTGAGTCAAGAAAACAAACCCATTTCCGTCTTTAGTGAAAATGTGAATGATTCCAAAAATAAATACTCCTCCTATGATTAGAAATGTATGCTATGGTGCTAGCTTTGAAAAAATGAAGACATTACCTACTTCCCAAAGAGTTCATAGTCTATACTAATAACCATGCTCTTCAATTTTTGAATAGTCAAGATAAACTCAGTCATAGACATGTTAAATGGGTGGAATACTTGCAAGGTTTTACTTTATCCATTAAATAAAAGAACGGGAAGTCCAATAAAGTAGTTGATGCTTTGAGTAAGAGGACTCTAATGGTGCAGGAAATTCAATTGTAAAGTGTGGGAGTTGAATCATTGAAAGATATGTATATTGAAGATGCAGATTTCAAAGAGATATATGCATGTTATAAGTAGCCTTGTAGCAACACTAATAATAAGTGGCTTGATTTTTTGATTCAAGATGATTTTTTGTTCAAGGGAGCATAACTTTGTGTGCCTCAATGCTCAATGAGAGACACTTTAATAAAAGAGAAGCATAGTGGTAGTCTTGTAGGTCATTTTGGTCCTGATAAGACCTTGGAGCAATTAAGAAAACACTATTTTTGGCCTAAAATGCAATCTGATGTAAGGAAGTTTGTTGAGAAATGTACTATTTGTCAAAGATCCAAGGGTTGTAGCACTAATGCAAGGTTGTATCAACCTCTTGTTGTTCTGAATAGGCCTTGGGAATCTATTAGCATGGATTTTGTAATGGGTTGCCAAGAAAACAAAGGGGTTTTGATTCAGTGTATGTTGTGGTTGATAGGTTCTCTAAAATGGCCCATTTCATACCCTATGAAAGCACCAATGATGCATCATAAATTTAAAGTCTTTTCTTCAAAGAAGTGGTAAGAATTCATGATTTTCCTCTCAGTATTGTTTTAGATAGAGATAGTAAGTTTATTGGGAATTTTTGGAGGACTTTGTGGAAGAAATTAGGCACTAATCTCAGTTTTAGTTCTACTTATCACCCTCAAACTAATGGGAAATTTGAAGTTGTTAATAGGAGCTTGGGAATCCTCTTAAGATGCCTCTTCAAAGAACACTCTACTTAGTGGGATCTTGTCTTTCCTCAAGCTGAGTTTACCTACATTGATTCCATGAACATGAGTATTGGAAAGAGCCCTTTTCAAGTTACTTATGGTTTGGAACCTAGAGGGGTATTTGAGTTGATGGATATTGGTGGAATGGAAAGGCCAAGTGCTGAAGGGAACACTTTTATATTGCAATGAAAGAGATCCAACAACAAGTTAGGGAACAACTTCAAAATAGTGTTGATAAATACAAACAAAGGGAAGATGTCAAAAGAAGAGAAGTGGATTTCAAGGTTGGGGATTCAGTTTTTTCCCATCTCAAGAAGAAGAGATTCCCCAAGGTTCAATACTCCAAGTTGCAAATGAAAAATATAGGGCCTTGCAAGATTGTTCACAAGTTTGCAAACAATTCATATGAGATTGAACTACCTCAAGGAGTTGGCGTATCGCTTATATTGAATGTTGTTAATTTGCATCCATACAAAGGGGAACTCATTGATGATTAGGGAGTGGGTTCACAAGTAGGTTAAAATGATGATTGGTTCAAGGAATCTCCACCTAGCAATCCTATGAAGTTGGAGTTCATTATAGACACCAAGGAACTCAAAAAGATGAGGAACGAGGCATATCTCTAGTACTTAGTCAAGTGGAAGGGCCTGCCCATTGAAGATGCAACATGGATGATGGAAGGAGAAATTATCAATCATGGTTACACTGTTACAGGCCTTCACTCAAGTGGAACTTGAGTTCTTTTTGTCCTTTGGGGAGTATGGTGCAGGGGTACCTTGCTATACTTTGATGCACCTTGGGTCATAATGGAATACTTTTTTTTTTTTTGGTTTAATTCATGTAAATAAGGTCATTTGAGACCATTCTAGTTTCATTCACATAAATAAGGTCATTTGAGACCATTCTAATTCATCTAGGATCATTTTGGGTCATTTGGTGCAATATAGGCCAAAGTTGTAAAAGTTGCTTAAAAGTTGTCATTGTTGTCATGTCAACTTTACAAAAATTGTTAACAGGTAGTTGGAGGTTGGTTGGTAGTTTGGAATTTATTTTAAAAGCATAAATATGTCTTGTAACCATAGATCCCAAGGTTGGAAGGAGTTTGAATGAAGAAGATTTCAATTTTGCACATTCAAAATTATCTTTTCTTGCAAAATTGATTGTTCTATCACGTTATATGGATTTGTACTTGCCTATAAAACATCAAGGTTGATTGGAGAAGTTGCAGGGGTTTGTTACCTTCACAATTCTTTCTGTTTGATCAAAATCCATTGAGTTTTGTATGAGATATTGCCATTTTTGTGAAAACTACTATAAACCCTACCTAGGGTTCCAATCATTGGAAAAAATGCCATATCTTGAGATTCCACCATGAGAAAATGATAAAAACTCATAGGAAATTTTGTCTTGACATTTTCCACATTCTTGCAAGATTTGGGTCCTTCATTTGCATGTGTGAAAGAGATATCTTGGACAATCTACTTCACAGTCTAATTGAGATAGTCTAAAACCCTACATTGTGATTGTTTGTTCAATTCCTTGTACTATCTCATAGAATCTGGTTTGGGGAATGTTGTGCCATGTTTTTGAAAGAATATGAAGGCCAAGGAGTCCATTGGAAGGCCCATTCCATCATTGTTTTCTATTTGCAACATGTTGTAAACAAATGCTTGATTGTCTTTTGTGATGACCTTCATGTTTGAGTGTGAAGACCTTTCACGTACATGAGAAATGTTGGAATCCTTCAAAGAGTATTAGAGAAGACTTACACAAGTCACATCCTTCCTATTCCATGGTGGTCAGCTTTCATTGGATGTTAATCATTGGATGTTAAGTGACTATATGGCCAATGTTGTCAAGAAGCACCAAATGCCTAAGTCATTGTTCGTAGTGATTGTTTGAGTCAAGAATGCTTGAAAGTCTTCAAATGTATTGGAAGGGATCGAAACATTGATCCACATTGTTCCATGCTACCCTACTGTTGTGTTGGTTTGTTTTCCTTCCATGAATTCCCTATTGGCTAAGTCATCAATGGTGACAAGGTGTACTAAGATGCCTTATGCATTTCTGCCCATGAAATCCTTAAGGTTCAAGTGTATTGGAACATTCATGTTTTGTTAAGGTCTACCCTTGCTCTGCATCACCACATCTCACGATGTTTGAAGAACATAAATTTTTTGTCATCTACATGCTTGAATATGAGTAATCAAGACATAAAACTTACAAGATGAATCATACACCTAATCCTAAGATTCTCCCACTTAACATTCAAATTGCAAAGAAAAATTGAAAATGATCAATCAAGCTCTACAAAAAAAAGATGCATAGCCTAGATCTACACCAACAAAATTTATATCTAACCATTGGATTATGTTTGGACAAAGTGATAATTAGCATCTTATTCCTACCACCATGAAACATTAGGTTATGTGTCTTTTTCTGCTCCTTGCTTTCACATTCAAATTTTGATTCAAATATTCACAATATTTTGTATTGCCACTAATATGCCCAACTATCTCTCATGTGATTTGTCTATTGTAACCTATTTGTTTCAAATCCACCAATGTCTTTTCTTTATAATATGCAAACATGTATCTATGTATATATCTATGTATGTGTGGATGTATATATATGTATGTATATGTATGCACATACATATGTATGTATATATGTCTATATATATGTTTGTAAATATATAAATTTATACACGTGTGTATGTCATTACACATCCATACTATATACATATATGTATGTGTTTATACACACACATAGATATATATTATAGCACTTCACTAAAGATTATAGATTTTATACCATGATTTATACTTGCTGACTTATTCCAAACATCAAAAAGAAAAAAATTTCCCCCTAGCAGGGACTCTAGCTCCTTTAGATCTCTTGTTCACAAAGATGCTTCTACATCATAAATTAAAAAGAAAAAAATCAAATATTGAAATTCATAAAATTAACTTTGATGACTCCAACTTTGAGAAATATGTGAAAGTGGATTGTGACATATGATGTTTAGTTACAAATATATGAATTGCATCAACCTTAGGATAGAGTTGTTTCATCCACTCAATTTAATTTCAAGTTTACATATCACCAAGTTGATTGACTAAACGACACATGGCATCCAAAACATGTGCCTATATCTCCCCTCAAACAACCACCCTACAACTTTGCAATTTTGAAAATTGTTTTCTATAACTTGGACAATATTTTGTGGCCCCTTTGCCTCAATGTACCCTATGAAAATTTTGGCAATAGAGTTGGCATCCATCACTTTCCCCTCACACATAGCACCCCTAAAACATTGCCTCTTTAGGGCACACTACAATATATTAATAATTGGGGGCATACTTTTGCAATCTTTCCATCCACAAAAATGATGGATGCCCTTATTTTGGCCCATGAATCCTTAATAGGTTATAATGAAATATCTACAAACCTTCTTCCTTGGCCAAGAAGGTGGTAATTTTTCACAACCATAACTTATATATGTGTGATAGCAAGATGTGTATCAAAATAAATAAACAAATCACACAAAATGAAACATTAAACCAAAGAAAACTGAATAATTGAATTCAAATGAAACAAACAGAGCTTCTTCAGAGCCGTTCCATTTTCCTCTATCTCCAAGGATTTGTTTGAAGTTGTTGCTCTCAGATTGTGTAAGCAAAGCTTCTTCGAATGGCAACCTGCAAAACGAGTGTGCAAAGGAAAGTGCTTCTCTATCCTATATGCTGGTGGAGTGAAAATGCTGATATAGATATGCACAGGGGTTGTAGATTATGCACAGGGGCTATGAATTATGGATGCTATGATATGAGGTGAATAGGCCATGATATGGAATGATTCTATGCTATGCTATAATGCTTGAATGCTATGAATACTAGAAGGCTATGCTATTGCAAATTGGCTATAGTTTTCTTGTATGAAAGCTTCTCTGTGTTTTCAAAGACCCGGTAGTCCTTTTTATAGCTTTTTACAGGCAAGAGCCTGGCTGGCAAAGATCAATGGCTGTGAGATTGTCTGGTAAGTTTGAATGGTGAGAGATGGAGAGATTGAGAGGAAGATGGAGAATGTTGGGAGGTTGGAGAGAAGAATGGAGACTTGTCTTCAACCCACGGGAACAAGCTTGCACAGGAACAAAGAAATTTATTTTTTCTGTTTTGGAAGTTTGTTTCACGGTTGTTGAAGATAATCCCCAAATTAATTAAATAAATAAAATAAATTTATTTAATTTCATGTGAATTTTGAGGAAATTAAATATTTTTGAAATATTTAATTTTAGAACTATGGAAGACTCAATTAAATATTTTAGAATATTTAATTGCAAATGGACTTTTAGAAAAAATTAATTAAATATTTAAAAATATTTAATTATGAATGGATATTAGAGGAATTTAATTAAATATTTAGAATATTTAATTGTGAATGGACTTTAGAAGAATTTAATTAAATATTTTGAGATATTTAATTATGAATGGACTTTAGAAGAATTTGAAATATTTAATCTTTATTTGAATAAAATATCCAAGCCAAGACTAAATGATAATTAATATAAATAAATCGTAATGTTTTATTTAATTAATTAAGAAATGAATAAGAAAAGTGATTAAATAAACTTATTTATTTAATCAAAATGAAAGAATGAACAAATATAAATAAATTATTTAAATTTATTTTACTGACTAATATTTGTTCCCTCTTTGAAGTAATGTGTTTTGCACATTGCTTCAAAGAATTTTAAATTTGCCCAGATGTGATTGTCGAATGTTGATAGGTATATGCCCCCTCGAATGATGAATCGATAAGATTTTGATTTTTGTGAATTATTTTTGAATTTTTAGATTTTTTTTGGAATTTTTTTTTTTTGGAATTTTTTGATTTTGATGATGTTGATTCATCGTTCGAAAATGATGATATAAAGAAATTCACGTGGAAAAGATTGAAAATGAAAAATTGATGACTAAATTGCCCCTGCTATGATAAAATGTGATAAAAATACCCCAATTTTGCTTTTAAATAGGTTAAAAATGTCATTTTCCATGTCATTTTCCATTTTAACCTAGTAAAAATTGTAAATTTTGAGCTATGGAGTGAGAGAGATGGCACTTCCAATTCACTAGCACCGTTTCGAGTGCATCAGATGACATTAGTGGCTAGCACACTATGGACCTCTGGTATGTATCTCGTTAAACTTCTGCTCTTTGAAAATTTTCTGTTCGGAACACGTTTATCCATGTTTTGATTGTGAAAGGGTGTGTTTTAGCGCCCTTCAGTGTTTTTGTAGTGCCCGTAATAATTTCCATAGCGCCTATGATTCTGTAGCACCCATTAGGCTTTTTGTAGCGCCCTTGATCCTTTCTATAGCACCCTTGATCCTATAGCGCCCTTGAAATTTTTTGTAGCGCCCATGACAATTTTCATAGCACCCTTGATCTTGTAGCACTCTTGAGGAATTCTGTAGCACCCATGACCATTTTCATAGCGCCCATGATTGGATGTTGTTTGTGAGTGATAAATTTGTTCCCAAAGTTGTTGGAAAACAAATAATATCTGATAAATTTGTTTTTAAAGTTGTTAAAAACAAATAATATTGATAATTTTGTTTCTAAAGTTGTTAAAAACAAACAGGATGTTGATAAATTTGCTTTCATGAAAATGAAAACCAAATAGTAGTTTGATATGTTTGCTTCTAAGGCTGTTAAAAACAAACATGATTTTGATATATGTGCATTCCATGATGATGAAAAATAAATAGTTTGATTGATATGTTTGATTCTAAAGTTATTAAAAACAAACATGATTTTAATATATTTGCATTCCATGATGATGAAAACCAAATTGTTTGCTATTCAGATTTGATTGATAAGTCGTGATGATTTGATATTGACTTTGTTTTGTCATGATGATGTTTCAACAGGAGAGATTGGGCGTTTTGTAGTTACGGGAGACATTCCCGAGTACATGGCATTGATTCCACAGCTGGTATAGGCGGATAGAGATATTATCGAGGCATGTGGCCTAACTTAATTACTTGAGATGCCTGAGGTGCATCTCAACAAAGCTTTATTGACAACACTTGTAGAGAGGTGGCATAGTGATACAAACACCTTTCATTTACTGACCGGAGAGATTATCGTGACTCCAGAGGATGTGTATCGCATCTTGAGGATTCTAGTTATGGGAGAGATAGTGAGTTTTGATGTCCGAGAGGCGGGAGGTACAAATGCCTTGAGATGGATATTCGGAGATGATGAGATTGCAGGATATTATATCCCATGGAGAGAGATGATAGATTCATATGCACCCCTACCATCTGTACTTGTCAGTTTTATTGTAGGTGTTTTGTGCCCCGACCATAGGTCGAAGGGGTTCACAATCGGGTGGGGTCATGTTCTGGAGAGTATGGCGATGCAAGGTACATGGTATGCGTGGGGGTCATGCATGCTTGCACATTTGTATGATGAGTTACACCACATTGTATATGGTAGAGGTTGGAGTTTTGCTGTTGGTTGTTCGTTATTACAGATATGGGAATGGGAGCACTTTGCCATTATGTGACTGTTGACTCGTAGCCGACGACCTGTCGGTCGATCGTACAGATGGGGATATACTGATATTATTGCTCAGCTGAGACTGGGCAAGCTGGATCATTGGTAGCGTCTCTTAGATGATCTTGATACAATATGTTGGCGGCCATATGTAGATTGTGAGGCATGGCCAGAGGATGCGAGGGAGATGCCCTATGTCTTTACTTCCCGATATCTTATTGGTCGTACTTCGTGGATTATTGAGAGATTTCTTGTTGGACAGATGTATCGGTAGTATGGTTGGCCTCAGGGTATGCCTATGGGTTTTTCAATTTATGCACGACAACAACATGAGATTGTAGTATGAGGTCCACAAATTTCTTATGAGGTGGCAGTGGCAGAGTTCACTAGTTTAGGAGCACAAATGTGGGATTATCGAGCATATATTCTTGATGGAGGGATGATGCCAGAGTATGGTCAGTATATGGTAGAGCATCCTGCACCATGATTGTTTGATCCTGATGAGCCTGTTGCTCCAGTTGTTGTATAGAGACCAGAGAGAGGCTGTCAGAGATGATAGAGAGAGACAACTTCAGAGGGTGATGATTCGGAGGGAGATGATGATGATGAGAGTGGAGGTAGTGATGATGAGTCAGAGGGAGATAGTGATGATGAGGAGAGTGGGGGAGGTGGTGATGGTGGTAGAGGCATTGGGAGAGGTGGTGGGAGAGGTGGTAGAGGTGGTAGGAGAGGTGGTAGAGGTGGACCATGGATGAGACATATAGATCCATCATCTTGAGTAGATATAGTGGTGACGAGCCAGATATCCTCTTTACAGAGTATAGTGCAAAGCTTACAGGGTCAGTTAGCACTGTGATCAATGGAAAATCAGATTTGTTAGAGGGGTTAGCACAATAACATCAAATCCATTGAAATAACAAAGTACAAAGGAAATAATGAAAACAAAAGGAACAATGTTACCCTAGGTCTTCATCTTCCATGCTTCACCTTTGTTACACCTCCTAGCTTGCAATAAATAGGGATTCCCTCAGATTTCAAATGAGCAACTATGACAAATGACCAAGCCCTATGCAAGTGTTGAAGGATTTGTATAAAAGAAATGACCTCACAATAGACTGCAATAACAATGACTGCAAATGACAATGACCATGAGTTGACAGAAATAAGCATGAGATGGATAGAAAGTTCAAAGAGAGAAAAGAAAGAGAGCCAAATGAGAACAAAATTGCCATTTTATAAAAACTGCAATTTTGAATGTGTGGCCAGGATGAGAAGATGACAAAAACCCTAGAATCAAAGATTAAGATTAAATGTTGTTGTATGCATTAGGGTTAGGTCAAAATTAGGGCAATGTCAAGAAATGAATGGCTAAGATTGAATTATAAGATAATTCAATCAAGGGTCGAAATTAAATGAGATGTCAAAAGATAAGAATTAATTTGGAAGATAAGACTGACATGGACAAAGAGGTTGCTGGAGAAATTAAATAATAAAATTTATTTACTCTAGGTTACTAGTGAATAATTAAATAATAAAGATATTATTTAATTATAGAGGAATGTGACAAAAAGAATCATTTTGAATTAAATAATGATTTAATTCAAAATTCGAGAGAGTGGACCAAATTAAATAAATAAAATTTATTTAATTTATGAGAGAAGAGGCTAATGAATAATTAAATAATTAAAATAACTATTTAATTATAGTGGAAGGTGGATAAAAATTAAATAAATAAGAATTTATTTAATTTTAGAAAGAAGAGAACTTAATTAGTGACGTAATTAAATAAATAAAATTTATTTAATTAATCAGGGAGGAATAAAGATAAAAATGAATTAATTAAATAATTAAAATTATTTAATTAATAGAAGAATTATAACTTTAGAAAATAATTAAATAATTAAAAATTATTTAATTATTAAGAATGAAAGGGTCAATGTTGAATAATCTAAGAGTTGCAAGCCTAGGACAATTTCATGTGTCTACATTTTGCCCCTCTTTGTCATAATGTAGCATGTCGCATTGTGACAGAAAATAAGCCAAAAAAAATGCCCCAGTGCAAAATAAGATGAGGAAGAATGACGAGGAGGGTTGTGGTTTGCCCCCTTGAGAGGACAGACGAGTTCGAAGAACATGGGTGTGCTCTTGAAATTGGTTAGGAGGCTAGAATATGAAGAGACGAAGAAATTTTAGTGCAAGAGACATGAATGCAATGCCTATATGAGATGAGACAGAGAAGATGGCAAGACTAAAGAAGATGCATGTTAGTTCCTAGACCAAATCCTTCAAAACATTGCCATAGGACTTTAATATTTATTGCTTTTAATCATCATTGGGTGGTAAAAATGACACAAATGGACAACAAACACAATGGTATGACGTAGACCAAGGTGTGCAAGGTCATCCACTTGAAAAATAGGCAGTCACAGACAAGGAATGTCCTAACTCATACTAAGGGCGAAGTTGCCCCAGTCTTTTTGTCAAGACAACCCACAGATAGTAGTCAGAGAAAATAAAATAGGCCAGGAGACGTCATCGCACCGCTAAATCCTTCATGGGACATCATCGAGGTAGCTAGTAACATGACCAAAAAGACAAGATAGTAAAAAATATAAGACAAAATAGCCAAGATAGCCAAAAGATAAGACAAGAAAGACCATAAAGATTAACAGCCATGTAATTTTGTTTGCCAATGTGTGTTTGCCAAAGATTAAGTTCTTGCCAGTTTGACAGTTTTGACAGTTTAAGAGGTTTGCCAATTTGACGGTGTTGACAGTTTGACGGGGCCTATTGTCAAGAAGGACACATCCTGAAAAGACAAAGGACATTTTGACGAGGTCTAACTCCAAGAAGGACACATCTTGAAGAGGACCAAAGAGTGATGAGATTGACATTGTTTTGACTAATACGCTTTGGAAAGTTGACTGATGTTGACTGTATGATTGATTGGACTATGTTGTCTGATTTTGACCAATTTTGACATTGACGTTTCAAATGACTGTCTTGTGTCTAAGTTTGACTATGTCTGACTTATTTGACCGATGTGATGATTGTGACAAATGCTATGATTTTATTTTGACCAACCTAAAAGGACTGACCTAATGTCTTGGGGACTCATCGACTGATGACCTTGCCTACGTAGCAAATGTGCAGAGACAATGTAGTTCGACAATTACATGGACTGACTGACATGACTGAAATTGACTCCATTTTTAGGATTTTAACATTGATTTGGATGTTTTTGTGTTTTTCTTTAGGACATTTTATGATTTTTAGGTCTTTTTTCAGGACATTTTATGATGTTTTTTGTCTTTTTTTAGGACATTTTATGATGTTTTTGTCTTTTTTCAGGAAATTTTATGATGTTTTTGTCTTTTTTCAAGACATTTTATGATTTTTTTGGATTTTGACGTTTAAGAGGATCATGACAAATGCATATGACTAATTCCTACACATGAGAATCCAAGGACAAACATGATTGTGTCCCTAGTCAAGCTGAATACCAATTGACAGGTGATGACAACGTTGTTTGACGTGGGAAGGACACATCCCGAAACAACGTGAGGACAATGATGATAATGTGACAAAAGTATCGAGGTCTACAGTCAGGCCAGGAACGAAGTCAAGTAATGTTTTGGATAATGTGCTTGTATGAATTGGACTCGTTGCATTTGGAATGACTTGGTTAGGACTAGATGGGATGATGATTATCCTTAGACCATTTGACAAGGGAAAGCTAAGGTAGGTGACAGACATGAAAGGATAGGGGGTGGCCTTGGTAAAAGACGAGACACATGAGACTAAGGGAATTGTCATATGATTTTCAAGGACTATGTCGTATAAGGACAATAAGACTATGATGGTCAATAACATGATGTTTCATGAATCATGTATGACTAAAGGATAGACATGTCAAGAGTTTTCCCAAAGCATGATTTATGTGTGCCAGTTTTATGTCAAGACCAAGGTAGGTGGGAAAATGGACGGAAATGATAGGGCTTAGATGGATGTCAATGTCATGAGGAAGGCATGGGAAATGAGACGACTTTCCCCCAAGTGTAAGAGTCCACATAGACGATTTATTTACACTGACGCTATTTGCCAAGTTTTCATCATGGTACTTATCCAAGGTGCTTTTTGCTAGGTTTTCACCATTGGATGAAATTTTTCTCTTTACTATTTTCTTGACTTTTGATTTTTTTAGTGTCACCAAGATGCCTATTTCCCGGTTTTCATCAAGGTGACGATTTTTAAATTTTTTTTTTTTTGTATTTCTGATTTTGTGGATAGCCTGGATGCTTTAGATAACCACTGACTGTTCTGAATCCACTGACGGTGCCGATGTAGAGACTGGTGCCATGATATGCCAATAATGACCTTGCTAAAGGAGTTGTCTTGTCAGGATCATAGCACTTGTATACAACTGATCGATTTCATTGTGATCCTTTTTGATACTAGAGTTGGCCTTATCAAAATACACACATCGCAATAGAGTGCCATGAGAGTCCTTGTGATAAAGAGTTGTTGCCATGATGTGACGAATTTGTGACATAGGATTTTTGGACTTTAGGCGAGATGTAGGATTATGACAAATGATGGTGGATATGGAAAGGTTGTTTGGATGTTTGGACGAATCAATTTTTTATTTTCCAAACTTGGGATGGTGGATGACGGATTTTGGAGGGATGGTGTTTGGAACCAATACTTTTATATGTCTTGATTGATGACCATTTTGAAGGAGCTGGACATGTGTTATATGTAGGAGTCCTCTTGTCTTGTGGCTCCACATTGTGATTGACTTTTGTATTTGACTTGATGTCTTTGTTTGATTCATCTTTCTTTGGGATCCATTTTAATTTCATTTGTCCTCTTGTCCTTTTGTTTGATTCAATGGCCTTTGACATTTGATGTTGATCTTTTGACTTGTAAGACTTTTGTTTTTGTTGGTTCTAAAGGGAATTTTTATTTATGATGGAATGACAGTTCATGGTGTGGGTGGAGGGGGTGTTGGCAACAATCTTATGACAAGGATTTCTCATGGACTCCATTTTGACATTTGTATTTGACAAGGTTTCCCCCAATATCGAGGAGGTACCACTAACATTGTTTGATTTGCTGACTGAAGAATACCCAAGACCTTGATGTCTGTAATTTACCTAAAGCTGTACTGGTTCAAGAATGCCTTGCTCATGTATGCCTAGTCCTTTTCCTTGATATTGCATGCTTTGACAGATTCTATTTGCGATGGGGTATTTGTTGTTTTGAAAGCAAGATGCTAACCCATCATGATGTCTATGGACACTGTCACTTGTAATATTTTCATCTGCAAGAAAGCATGCTCTGACAAAGATAGATGACCCTAAGTGATAAAGTGTCTTAGCTTCATTTTCTTGTTTTCACATATTCCTGACTGATATCTTTGGTTTGATCATGCGACATGTTAGGTTCAAATAATTCTCTTGGTGCTTCCAAAGCAATGTCAAAATCGTCTTGATGGTCATTATCATATAGTCCCATGAAGTTAGCTATAGCTTCATCATTTGAAAATATGTCCATATTGGAATACTCTTGTGCTTGAGGAATATCATCTATGTGTGTAAAGGAGGCAAGTGTCTCATCTTGGAAAGTGTTGGTAGTCAAGGCCTGAATAGAGTCGGCAAGTGTTTGATCATGAATGGCGTAAAGGTCAAGGAGTGGATTGTTTTGGACTTCTTGGTTAATGGCAGGGTCTTGGTCAAAGATGGGGTTGTCATGGGTTTGGACTTCTTGGTCAAAGATGGGGTTGTCGTGGATGATACAATTGGAAATAAGGTCATGGGATGGACTACCTTGTTCTTGACATGAGGGTGACATTATAAGGTCATACTTTGGGCTTTCATTTTGACATGTATCCTCAAGTTTATTAAATGGGATTTGACTTTGGACTATGATAGAATTTTCATGACTAGATGTGGCTTGTGAGGGGGTGACTTGAAAAGGATTAATGACCAAAGGACAAGGATAGGATGTGGGAACTTGGACTGGACTAGTATATGAAAGACTAGGATATGACATGGGTACTTGCATTGGACTAGTATGTGAAGGACTAGGATATGACATGGGTACTTGCATTTTACTAGTATGTGAAGGACTAGGATATGACATGGGGACTTGGACCAGATATGACATGGAGTCTTGGACTGGAGTAGGATGTGATGGCATATGATGTGACATGGGGACTTTGACTATATTAGTTGGTAATGATATAGAGACTTGGACTGGATTGGAGTAAGGTCGACTAAAATGGGACGTGGAGACTTGGACCGGATCGGTATGGTATGATGTGGGGACTTGACATGAGTTGGTAGATGGTTGATAAGGGATGCAAACTTGGACGGGATTAATAGGTGAAGAGTCAGAATATGACATGGAGGTTTGGAATGGACTATTGGACAGTTGGCTTCCCTTGTCAAGGTTAGGATAAGGGTGATAAGTGGACGTTTGTTGTGAATTATTGGTAGGATTCATGTCAAGTGACTATTGATGGTGAGGGTAGACGGATGGTGGCAAAGTATTTATGTCAAAGCCTTGTGGTAACTTAGCCCCTTCCTCCAAAAACATGGCTAGATACCTATGAGGGTCATGTAAGAGTGTTTTTTTTACAAAGCAGATTATATCAGGATTTTGCTTGGCAGCTTCTATGTCTTTGAAATATACTCGTCCATTTTGGTCTCTTTGTATGAATGGTTCAAAAATGTTTTTTGATGAAGATGGCATGTTCATGGGAGGTTGCATGTTCATGTTGTGAAATGGGTCGGAAAAGGTCCAATGTTGGTTTGTGTCATAAGTGTTATTATTGATGTTGGGATTGAAATCTTGTCCAAAGTTTTCCATTTGTTGTCTCTGAAGCCTAGTCTCAATCGTAAAAGGGATTTTCACAAATGAGGATGATGAGAATGACAAGTAAATGCAAGGATGACACTACCCTATGTTTTTGTATTTTTTTGATAAAGGATGACAATGCAAGACTATGTTTTTGGATTTTTGACAATAAGGGATACAATATGACAATGTTGTCTAAAGAAAATGACTAATGTTAAAGGACAATGAAGACTAAGATGACAAGTTATGCCACTAATTTTTTTGTATTTTTGGAATAAAGGATGACAATGCAAGATAATGATGACGTTTTCCTAAGAAAATGATTAATGCATGATGACAAGGTTGTCAAGGCCAATATGAGGACCAAGATGATGATGTTTGACTAAGATTGTTTTCTAATGTCTTGTTGAAAAGTCTGAGTTGTCCAAGGTTAATTGTTTGTGTCCAGATTTGTGAATATTGTGTATAATGTTTGAAAGAAATCCAACAAGCACTTGACAAGCACAATGTTTTGGGTGTAAACAAACACACATGAGACAAGTACAATCCTAAAAGGCCAATAGGCCAAGGGTTTGTATACTTGATATAGCCCACCTATTATACCCCGGATTGGTGATAAACACCTTTCCTTCTCGAGAGCGGATAGCTTAGAATTTTGGTGGCATTGGCTCCCCTCCACGGCTCATTCACATCATTCGAGCACACCAAATTCATATTCTTTGGGTAGTGACATCCCAAGAATTGCTATCTCTACTCAAGGGGATCAGTAGTGAGTATCTTCGGGCATGATACTGTACCCTGCACTATATCAAGCAACGACCAATAGAATAGTTGGACACTAAGACAAGAGGTGTTTAATCCGGGCATTCTGTTCGTGGGGCGTGATCCATGCGGCGAGAGTCCCCTTTCAGATCCATCTTGTCGGAACCACGCTCGTGATTCTTGGGCTTTCCCCAAGAACCCACTTTTATATACCGGCTGGAAGTCCCTCGGTGTCAGGGTGCTACCGGTCTGAGTCGTCCTGGGGTGAGTACTTTTTCCCACCAGAACATGCCCAAGTTCTAGAGTCAGTAACCGTTTCTCTTACACCCAAGATCGCACGAATGCGCAAGGGGAGAGGATACTCCGATATACCGAATCGTGAAGGATAAAATAATAGAAAATAATGGGTCTGGTTTTCTGATCACAAGGTTTTCACCAAGTGAGAGCATACTCACCTACCATTCTACAATCACAATCAAGCATAAAAGACATGATTTCGTTTTATATGCACCAAATTCAAATGTTTGCTACTCTAAGAAAAACAAGCACAAAGTTTTGTTAATCCTTCTTTGACATGCAAATCTACAAATAATAAATATTAGTAGTCTCATATGCAATGGTCTTGGACACATGAATGAGGATCGCCACACGCTACAAGAAAAGATTAGTCACCACTATTGGAGAGTTAGCTAGTCACAACAAATCTGATTTTTAGAAAAAAATTTGATAGTAAAATGAAAAATACAAAGAATAAATACTGTCTAAAATCTCAAGAGGTTTCCAAAAATATAAATAAATCAGAAAAATTTGCTGTTTTTCACCAGAAATTAATTTTTTATGAAAACTCATAAAATTTTTATAAAAAATACAAAACACCTCTAAAAATTTTGATTTTTTTATTGGAGTCATCTGATATCATGCCAAATCTGCAAAAAAAAATTTGTGAGGAGATCTACAACTGTGAGTGAGATCTAAGCAAATTTGTTTTAAACCATAATTTCAAAAACTCTATTTTTTAACTAATAATTTTAAATCTAAATTTAAAAACTAAAGAGTATACCCCTATTAAAATTAAAAGATATTTCCAGAAATGTAAACATATCTAAAAAATTCGATTATTTGCTCCCAAAATTAATTTTTTATGAAAAAAAGAAAATAAATTATAAAAAATTCAAATCAGCCCCAAAAAATTTTATTTTTGGAATGAAATCTATAAACATTGTCTCCAATCTGAAAAAAAAAATTTGTGAAGAAATACGTAGCCGTTTGAAAGTTATGGTCGAATCTTTGGAAACTAGGGTTTTGTCCACAATGATGTCAAACCTGCAACAAAAATCAAACAAAACCTGCAACAAAAAGAAACCCAACTCCAAGATTTCTCAAAATGTGTTGAAATATGTCAGGTTCACCAATGTGATCAATGGAAAATCAGATTTGTTAGAGGGGTTAGCACAATAACATCAAATCCATTGAAATAACAAAGTACAAAGGAAAAAATGAAAACAAAAGGAACAATGTTACCCTAGGTCTTCATCTTCCATGCTTCACCTTTGTTACACCTCCGAGCTTGCAGTAAATAGGGATGCCCTCAGATTTCAAATGAGCAACTATGACAAATGACCAAGCCCTATACAAGTGTTGAAGGATTTGTATAAAAGAAATGACCTCACAATAGATTGCAATAACAATGACTGCAAATGACAATGACCATGAGTTGACAGAAATAAGCATGAGATGGATAGAAAGTTCAGAGAGAGAAAAGAAAGAGAGCCAAATGAGAACAAAATTGCCATTTTATAAAAACTGCAATTTTGAATGTGTGGCCAGGATGAGAAGATGACAAAAACCCTAGAATCAAAGATTAAGATTAAATGTTGTATGCATTAGGGTTAGGTCAAAATTAGGGCAATGTCAAGAAATGAATGGCTAAGATTGAATTATAAGATAATTCAATCAAGGGTCGAAATTAAGTGAGATGTCAAAAGATAAGAATTAATTTGGAAGATAAGACTGGCATGGACAAAGAGGTTGCTAGAGAAATTAAATAATAAAATTTATTTACTCCAGGTTACTAGTGAATAATTAAATAATAAAGATATTATTTAATTATAGAGGAATGTGACAAAAAAAATCATTTTGAATTAAATAATGATTTAATTCAAAATTCGAGAGAGTGGACCAAATTAAATAAATAAAATTTATTTAATTTATGAGAGAAGAGGCTAATGAATAATTAAATAATTAAAATAACTATTTAATTATAGTGGAAGGTGGATAAAAATAAATAAATAAGAATTTATTTAATTTTAGAAAGAAGAGAACTTAATTAGTGACGTAATTAAATAAATAGAATTTATTTAATTAATCAAGGAGGAATAAAGATAAAAATGAATTAATTAAATAATTAAAATTATTTAATCAATAGAAGAATTATAACTTTAGAAAATAATTAAATAATTAAAAATTATTTAATTATTAAGAATGAAAGGGTCAATGTTGAATAATCTAAGAGTTTCAAGCCTAGGACAATTTCATGTGTCTACAAGCACAGGCATAGACCTTGATTACACAGCTTCAGGGATAGTTGAGGATAGTTACTGCTGAGAGAGATATAGCTAGACAGCGGGGTGAGTAGGCCATCACTCTAGTTGATAGTCTACAAAGAGTAGCAACGAGTACCTTGCCTAGTGACATGATGAGAGAGGAAACCAGAGCCACCCGATAGGCAAAGTTCTATAGGACCAGATATCATGATGCGGTGCCACCTAAGCGGAGGGAGAGTTATACACAGTCTCGGTCTACCCATAGTCGCTCTCAGACTACCAGCATGGGTGTGACACATCCATTACCTCCAGGAGGGCCATCAAGGATAGGTGAGGCAGGTCCATCAGGTGCAGGTGGGACAGGTCCTAGACTAGCACCATCAGATTATAGCACTACCTAGTGCATTGTACATGATATTTTTGTGATACTCTGTTGAGACATATGTATACACCTTGAGATGATCTCATTTTTGATGATGTTATATCATGTGTAGTTAAAATCTTTATACATTTTGACATTCATTTTTGAGATATATGAAATGTAGCGATTTATGATGAGATAAATGTGTCTATTTTCTATATGCATGATGTTTTATGATATGATGGTTTCTCAATTTTTATGCTTATGATGTATATGTATGCATGATTTATGAGATGAGTGAAATCTATTGATGCATGATTGTATGAATATGATGAATGCTACAATTTATGAATGTTTATGAATGTTTTGATTATGATGTATACTTTATTTTTATGATTTTCTAATGCAAAAAAAAATGTATGAAATGATGTTTTTGTGAATGTCAAAATGTACTCAGTCATTTTATTGGAAAGACATGAAACATTTGAAACTTTGCCAGCTTTTGGAATAATCCATAAATTTAAAATGCAAATTCTAACATGAATGTAATCTATACTAACCATGCAGGGTATTCGTACAATATTGCCATTCTGAGAGCTTATTTGTGCTTTTTGTATCATCATAGAGCATTGAAATGTTGAAAGTTAATACAAGCATCAAAGGGTATGTTAGCGCCAATGATGACCTGAGTATTGCTTTCATGAATTTTGATATAGCAAGATAATACAAGCATCTAGGTATAATTAAACCAAGATGACTTGAGTATCACTTGCATAAACAGACAAGAGTTAACCCATTTCCTATGCAAATTCTGAAATGTCATCAATTATACTTAGTAGAGCATGTCTTGTGACCAATATGCATAGTACTAATGATTTCCTCACAAACAAAAGACAAAGAAAAATCATACTCCTTCCTTGCTTTTCTAGTTCAATACATCATTGAATTGCTCTAGAGATATGATAGAAAATCAAACAACCATTCAAATCTTGCTTAAAATATTTCAAACATTATTCAGATTAAGATCATCCAAATTGGTTATCAACATTGATGTTTTTGTTTTGATATTTTTTTGGATCATGTTGTTTTGATTTCAATTAGCATTGAATAAGATTGTTGTGGTTGATTTGATACGGCAATGTTTGTTGCATTTTGGCAAACCGTCTTGTGTCTGTTTGTGGTGTTCGAAAAACTTGTTGCCCCTCTCTTGTTCAGTTTGTGTTTCTGCTTTTTCCCCCAGTGTAAACACAACCTGAATATGATGGGTATGTACAAATTTCATCAAGCCATGATGAAAACATAAGGATTCTCGTTGCATGATATGGATATGAAAGATATGTACAGATGATAGATATGGATGAATGATGTGGAAAGCGAATGCAAAACATAAGCTAATAGATGGAGGAGCCCAGTTTGATCACAAGTAGCGCCTATTTGCCAAGTTTTCACCACTTATTTTTATTGCACCTTTTTAGGACTTTTTTAATTTTTTTTGTATTTTTTCAGGACTTTTTTTGATTTTATGATTTTTTTAGGATTTTTTCTAATTTTTTTTTTTATACATAGAACTTCTTCAAATGAATGTTGTTGATCGGCTCTTCAAATAGGTCCCCTTCTAACGTAGACAACTGATATGCCCCAGAACCATATGCTGCAATGATGACAAATGGACCAAGCTAGTTTGGTTCAAATTTTCCTTTCTTTTCCCTATCTTGCTGATTACGTGGATTTTTTCTCAAGACTAAGTCACCTACTTGAAATGTCCATGATTTAACTCTATGATTATAGCTATGAGACATAACTTGTTGATAACCCTTCAAATGGTTAGCTGCATGTTGACGTCTTTCATCTAATAGTTCTAACTCTTGTAGACGAGATACTCTGTAGTCTTCATCATTTATCAGTCCTTTGAGTGAGACCAGAAGTGAAGGTATTTCAACCTCTAATGGTAAGATTGCTTCTGCTCCATAGACCAAGGCATATGGGTAGCTCCTGTTGGTGTGCGAATACTGGTTCTGTATTCCCTTAAAGCTATGATTTAATTGGACATGCTAATCACGACCAGCATCATTTACTGTCTTCTTCAAGATCTTCAAAATTGTTTTGTTTGAAGCTTCTTCTTGACCATTACCTTGTGGATAGTAAGGTGTAGAGAACCTGTGTTGGATGTGAAATCTTTCACAAAGTTCATCAACATCCTAATTCTTGAAAGGCCTCCCATTATCAATGATTATAGAATTTGGAATTCCATATCAGCAGATGATGTAATTCAGGATGAATGAAGAGATTTGTTTATTGGTCACGGTCGTCAAAGGAACAACTTCGATCCATTTTGTAAAATATTCTGTAGCTGTGATGATAAATTTATGCCCATTTGCTGATGAAGGATGAATTTTTCCAACGAGATCTAGTCCCCACTGAGAAAAAGGCCATGTCAGAGTGAAAATTTGCAGTTCCTATGAAGGTGCATGAATAAGATTCCCATGGATCTGACATTTAGAACACTTCTTGACAAAAGTAAAAGAATCTTTCTCCATTGTAGGCCAATAATATCCCATTCTAACAAGTTTCTTGGCTAAGGTCAAACCACTTGAATGAGTTCCACAAATACCACCATGAACCTCTTGTAAGGCTTTTCCAGATTCATCATGTTCAAGACCATGTCGGTAAAGGATGTCAGCGATCAAGGTATAACGGGATGATTGGCATATGAAATTTCTTTTTTGGTTTCGAGATAAGTCCGGAGGTAAAATGTTGTCTTTCAGGTAGGTATAAGTCTTGCCATATAAAGGTGAGTCAGAACCGGTTAAATGATATATGACTTGGGTCTCAGGATTATCATAGGCGGGAGAAAACAATTGTTCCACCAAGAATTCATACTGGTTTTGACCTTCTGTCAATTGTAACAAGGAAGCAATTGTAGCCATTGCATTTGTAGCTTTATTATCAATCCTTGAGATTTGTGAAAACTTGATTGACACAAAATACTTTTTAAAATCATCCACCATGTTCTTGTAATGTTGTAATAAATCATCTTTAGTCTGATAATCATCATTGATTTGATTAATGACAAGTTGTGAATCACCATAGACTTGCAGCTCTATAATCTGCCATTCCAAGGATATCTTTATCCCTATGAGCAATGCCTCATATTCAACTATGTTATTTGTACAAGGAAACATCAATCGATATGATTTTAGAATGTTATCTCCTTCAGGTGTGACAAAAAGAATTCCTGCCCCTGAGCCTTGTTGCGTGTAGGATCCATCAAAGTACAATGTCCATGATTTTTGAATTGATGTTGTGAAGACATCTGCATCAGGAAACTCAATGTGCATTGGATTTTCTTCTTGTAAAGGTGCTTCGGCCAGCTAATCTGCGATAACCTATCCTTTAATAGCTTTTCGATCTACATAGTGAATGTCAAACTCACTTAAGATCATTACCCATTTTGCAAGTCTTCCTGTTAAAGTAGCTCTGCTTAAAAGATATTTTAGTGGATCAATTTTGGTTATCAGCTTAACTGTATGAGCAAACATATAGTGTCACAACTTTTGAGAAGCAAACACCACTGCGAGGCAAGCTTTTTCAATGAAAGTGTAGTTTAATTCATGACTTGTTAAAGTTCTGCTGATATAGTATATGGCCCTTTCCTTGCCTGTAGAATCCTCTTGTGCTAGTAATGCTCCCAAGGATACTTCTGTTGCTGAAATATATAATATGAGTTGCTTTCCTGGAACGGGTGGAATTAAAACTAGTGGGTTCATAAGATATTGCTTGATTTGATTGAATGCTGCTTCACATTTTTCTTCCCATTTGAATGGGATATTTTTATGCAATAAATGTGTAAATGGTAAGCTTTTGTTTGCCAGTTGAGCTATAAACGGCCTAGTGGACTGTAGTCATCCTTGCAATGATCAAAGCTGACCGATATTTCGTGGTGGTGGCATGTCCATTATAGCTTGTACTTTTTTTGGATCAACCTCTATGCCCTTTTCTAAAACAATGTATCATAGGAGTTTTCCAGATGTAACGTCAAAGACACATTTCTTTGGATTAAGGTGAATATTGAACTTCTCCATTCTGGTAAATATTTTTAACAAAATTTCTAGATGTCCTTCTCATGTGTGAGATTTGGCAAGGAGATCATCAATGTAATCTTCCATGAATGTATGCATTATATCATCAAAAATTGTCGTCATTGCTCTTTGATAAGTGGCTCCTGCATTCTTTAACCCAAATGGCATTACGTTCCAGCAATAGGTACCCCAAGGGCATGTGAACACTGTTTTATCTTGATCCTCTGGTGCAATCTTTATCTGGTTGTATCCTAAAAAATCCATCCATTAACGAATACATTGCATGGCCAATAGTTAATTCAACAATCATATCTATGTTTGGCGAAGGGAAGCCATCTTTGGGACAAGCTTTGTTCAAATCTCTAAAATCAATACAAATTCTAATCCTTCCATCTGGCTTTGAAACATGTACAATTTTGGAAATCCATTCTGCATAGTCAATAGTCCGAATGAATCCAACATCTAAAAGCTTCTTTAATTCCTCTTTAACCAATAACGTGAAATGTGGATGCATTTTTCTAAGTTCTTACTTCACAGGTTTTTCCTCTGTGTTTATAGATAAATGATGCATTATCAGATTAGGATCTTGTTGTGCAGTTTTTGCACACACACCCCACTTGGAGTGGGGACCCTCTTTTCTGGTGTCTTTTGACCTTCAGTTTTATTGGGCTTATCATTTTGGAGGTCTTGACATGTTGGTCTTACTAGCTTTGACCCTGCCCTGAGGTTTGAATTGATTGAAATTGAATTTGAGGCGAAATCCAGGTTTTCACCTAACTCCGGGATTTTCCAGCCCCGGAGGATTTTCCGGGCCCTAGTTCTTTGTCTGCTCCTGACTGGATTTTCTGACTCCGGGTTTCTGCCTGGATCTGGGATTCTTTGGTCCTGGCGGATTTTCCTGAACTTTTCCAAAATCCTGAACTCTATCATTTCCCCAGTTTTTGCATTTCCGCGAAATTTCTGTCCATCCAGATTTCTGCGTATCCTGGGATTTTCCAAAATTTTGTCTTGGGCTCAGGTTTCCGGATTTGTCAAACGTGTCTATCGCTCATTAATGATCGAGGTACCATTGCTTAGAGGCGTATATGGGCGGATTTGGGGCATTTTAAACATCATTTTGATTTCATCTATTCGCTTGTTGATTGCTCTGGCGATTAGGAATTTCCATTTGAGCTTCGAAGATCGATCTTGATTCGTGTGCGTGAGAATTGTTTGGGTGCTAGTGTCTGGATTTTCATTACTAGGACGTGTTACTTCGTGGTCATTTTTCAAGCTCGAATTTCATCCGCATTGATCCATGGTAGGTTATCATTGGCCCTTCTTTTATTTTGCATGATGATTGATTTTTTCTGTGCTGAATGGTGGTCGCTCTGGGTCGACCCATACTTGGTCACGAGTTTGTTTTATCAAATTGGGGTTTAACCTATCCTTTCGTGAGACCTCATCATCCGTACCTTCTGTGTGTGCTCATATTTATTCATTAGATGGAGTGTGCGTCCGTTTGGAGGAGGTTCTAGGTTAGATTGTTTGCCTTTTTTAATGCAAAAGTGGCCATTTGCGAGATTAGGGTTTCCTTGGTGCTCGACTCAGAATAATGGGTTAGGTTGTGATTTGACCATCCTGCCCTTACATCACACTGCTCCTTGCCTTGTGAGGATTCAGGGTGCTTTAGGTTAATCATTAGCTGGTATTTTAAACCTTGAGCTTACCTTGGTTTTAATGGCGGAGGTCTGGTTATCGAAATTAGGGCATCATCGTTCTGCTATAGGAATTCATCATTTGAGGGCATAGGAAACTTTGAAAACCTTTGCATTCTAAGTCTTATTGAATGGCATGAATTTTGGGACCATTAGAATCCAAGTGTAGAGGTTTACGTGATTATTTAGTCGCCAGTTTGCGGGTTGTCCTTCGTCGGGTTCCCGTGGTGTCCGCAGAATTTCCGCACACCCGAATTTTCCCGGTTTAGGCTAATTCCACAAATTGGAGTTATTTTTGGGACTTTTCTAGCTGTCCGCGAAAATCCGTCCCATCCGGATTTCTCTGGTTTTCCTATCTAGCCTTATCTTTTTTGATTTTTCGAAGATAGGACTAATGGAGTGAATGCTAATTGCTTATTTCTTGTTGCTAGTGAATGAATTTCATGATAATCCAATGATTTTTTGGCTATATTAACGATTTATGTGACTTATGATGACTTGGCAACAGGAATCCGTCTGGGTCGGATTTCTCCAAAATTCCACCCCGACTGGATTTTCCCGATTTACATGATTTTCTCGGACTGCTTCATTTCTCTGGATCTTCAAGGATTAGCAGTTTGCGATGGATTTTGATTGATTTATATGGTTTTATGCTAACCTTTGGCTTGGAATATGCATGATAATTGAATACTAATGATGTCTTTTATGAGTGCAGGCCAAATCAAGCAAGGCTACTACTGGAAGGTCTAAGGGTGGCATGGAGGGGTCATCTATTTCTGAGGTAGAACGATTAAGATTGGATATCAAGAGTCAGCTTCCTGAGAGTAGGATATCCTCCGTATGGTCCGAAGTGTTTGACACCAATGTTGGGGCTTGGAGGTATGAAGAATTTAAGTAGAGGACAGCTGAAAAGGATCTGTCTGCCTTAAGGAATGGCATGATGAAATCCGGACTAGTCCATGTGGCAGGGTTTCCTCCAGCGATCCAATGCTATGAGCTAATCTAGGAATGTGCTAGGTAATATGACTTCGACACGCAAAGGGTTGTTAGTACCGAGGGAAGAGTTCTAGCTAATTTCAGTCCTGTTTCCATTGCACAGGCCTTCAGCATGCCTAATCTACCTTCAGTATGTGCTCTGAACATAGACACTACTAAGACATACTATGAGAATGAGCTAGTCAAGGCTCAGTAGATAATTAATTCATGGCTAGAGAAACCAAGGTCCCACCATTCTAAACTGCCCAAGAAATTGCACAAAGTTAAGTTCAGATCGGATGTTTATGATGCCATCACATTTTTCAGCAGAGTAGCTGGTTTGAGGACTGCCAGGGTGCTGGAGAGTTGGATGGTCCATGTGATCACCAAGATGGAGCAAGGAACTAACTATCACTGGGCAGGGCTTATTAGTGCTGAAATTGACAAACAGTTGAGGAATGTTCTGGAGACTAAGAGGTTCGCTATGTCCTCTTATGTCATGTATGTGTTAGCCAGATTCTACCCATAAAAGGGTCTAAATCCATGAGGGACGCTTGGACAAGATATTGTTTATGAGGTCTATCGAGAGCTGCACCTAGGACACCGAGACTACCACAGAGCCAATGATGCCTTCACTATGCATATCACCCGGATGCTACAAAATGCAGAGCATATGAGACTGTCAGATGGAGCCAAAGGGCTAATAAAGAATTATGGGGCTTGGTTTATTCAATTTCCCACTTTCACCTACATTCAGATTGTTGGATGACCGGTTGCTCCATAAAGGTTGCCAAGATACCCCACCGATCACATTGTTTTGTTGGAAGTTGTGAGGAAGATTTGTGTGTTTGATGCCATTGTGAAGAAAGAAAAGCATAAGATAGGCTTTGGTGGGGATTTTCCCCTTGGAATTGGTGTGGCAGAGGTGTGCCCCTCTATTCAATCAGCACATATGGCAGGAGATGAGTTAGCAGCCCATGGTTTCTCCTTCCACTCCAAAAGGATGAATTTTGATATCACAGGGGAGGCACAGAAGAAGGCCACTAGGGAATACCGACATAAAAGTGACCTAGAGGACTATTGGGCCAACATCAAGGATGATGTTGAAGCAAGGAAAAAGAGGTATTCCAGACTCCTTGTCGATGCAATCAGGCAATATAATGTCAAGTTGATCCCAGATCAACTGGAGGACGATGGAAACCTGGTTCAGGACCATGCTTATGAGGTTGTGAAGGACAAGTCAGTCGGGGATATTAATTGGGATGAAGGAGAGGTCACAGAGTTAGAAGACCTAATGGCCCCAGTCATGAAATTTACTTCTTCCTGGTTGAAACACAAGGTTTGGGAACTGGAGAGTGAGAAGGTGACTTGTACCTTCAATTTGATGGGGGATCTCAATCCTATGTCCACTTATGAGGAATCCGGGGAAGATGACCCCAAAGGGAAAACTGTAAAAAGCTCACCGTTCAAAATAAAGATCAGAGGTCCTAAGGAAAATGAGTCTAAAACAAAAAGGAAGCCAAAAGGAAAGAGGAGATGGAAGACTTTGACAATTAGTAAGTCCTCTGATGAGGAAGGGTCGGAAAAAGCAGAAGAGGAAGATGTTCCTCCACCACCAAAGAAGACAAGAACAATAAGGGTTACAAAGAAGAAGAGTCAAGATACATCAAAAGATGAGCCTCCGATCGTTGATGTGGAAAGTTCAGGAGGGGAGAAAGCAAAGGTCTACCCAAGGAGATCCAGGACTCCCTCTCCAAAGGACACTATTCTAAAGGCAGATCCTCTGCCAAAATCACCAACTATAGAATCATCCAAGGTTGTTTCTCCTCCACCAAGCACGCTTGAGCTAGAAATTTTAGAGGAACATGAAACTAGCGGAGAGGCAGAGCTGTTCAAGGAAGGGACACTCTTTAGTGAGGCAGCTGAGTTGGAAGTTGAAATAGAAGAAAGGCATACTTCTCCTTTGGTGCAATACGAAGATTCTCCGGAAAGTGACAGAGGCCGCGGATCGCCTGAGCCAGAAGAAGATATCCCTTTTAGAACCCCATCACCGGTGCAGCCAGAGATGGAGCTTGAAGAAATTGATCAAGGTGAACAGCTCCCTGAGAAAGAGGAGGATAAAATAACCATAGAGGAAGAAGAGAAAATGATAGAGCAGCCGGAGGAAGCCAGAACGGAAGAAATCCGGGTGGAGCCTGCAGCCCCGGACTAGCTAGAAAAGGAAATTGCAAGGAAAAAATAGGTGGTAGTCGAGGATACTCCCTTGGATTGGGATGAAATGCTGTCAAAGATCGACAAAGGGAAGAAAAGGAAGGCAGCAAAGGTAGTTTCCAAGGTGGAAAGAGATGAAACAAATAATAGGGTCATCCATATTGCCACTCCTGCCACGGACAAGACAAGAGAAAATGTCACCAGTCAAGATTACAGTGTGCAAATGATCAACCTTGGGCCGACATCCATGGAACAGGATATAGAAGAGTTTGAAGGGTCGAGTGCGGTGATCATTGGCAGGTTGAGGAAGGAGACCCAAACCAAACATGAGTTGAAGAAAGAAAATGAAAGATTAAGGAAATGTTTGGAGGAGGTGATGAAACCCCTGCAGTCTCTCCATCCTTCTTCTTCTGCCACTCCCAATTTTCTACCCAAGGAAACCATCTCTAGAATTGAGAAAATGAAAGCTTCAACTCAAACTGCATTGGATTGGCTCAAGAATGTGCAAGTAAATGGAGATGATACAATCAAGGACATCCTGTCGGTTGGAAAGGATGCAGTCCGAGCCAAACAATTGTTAGAGCATGTGCTGTCCTAGGACAAAGAAGACATGGACCTCTTGTTGCAGAAATCCAGGGTCATCATGGGGCATGGTAAGGAACAACTGGCGGTAGATGAGATTCTTCCTTCTTCTAGATTGGATGAACCTTGGGAATGGTTCGAGGCTCTGCAAATTAGGCAGAAGGCCATAAAGAAGATCCAGAAATGAAAGAAATCAATTGATGGTGATCTTACTTCAGTGTATGATGGATGCATTGCCTTCTTTGAGGTGATGACTGGAAGGAGAAAGATTGCTCCGAAATATCTGAGTCTGGAACAGCTGAGAGAGTGGTGGCATGAAGTCTATGCCCCAGATTCTGAGAGTGTTATCACTGGCCATCAGCTTGATGATGTAGCCACATATCTGGCAGTGATGGACAAATATCAGGCTAACAAGGAGGATTGGAATAAAATTGTTGAATAGTCTAAAGAAGAGATTGACTCCATTAAATGCCAGCTTAGGGTATTACCTTTGCCACCTGTCACAGAGTTGGACGGGGCATTCTTGAGGGTCCAAGGATCATTAGTTTAGAGAAAAGATAAGGGAAGCGGCAGTTAATGCCTATTTTGGAGATTTGTGCTTCCCTATTATCATAGGGCATGCATTGGACCAGATTGCATTGGGGACTGTGTTAGGGCCGACCTTGATGGTAGCCTTAGTTTGAATTTTTTCCTTGGCCGACTTGTTTTGGGCGGTTTTTCTTATTTTGTAAATGTTTGGCTGGGCCGACATATTTTGAGATTTGCTATAAATAGGCATTCTTGCCTCATTGTAAGGGGTTAGCTAGACAATAATAGAGATAAGCAAGAGCAATAGTTAGAGTATTTTGTAGTAGGAGTAGAGTTCTATTTCTTGAAGCAAACATTGTAATCAGAATAGTGGAATTGTTGCAGCATGTTGATGATTTAATACAATTGAGGACATTGTGGCTTTTTGGTGGGATCTCTTGTGTTATCTTATCTTGCATGGTTCCTTTTGTTCCATGTTTTAAATTGCTTGGAGATTTAGGGTTTAGTGTTCAAAATTAAATTAGTTTTAGTTTGATGAATGGTGTTTATGATTTCATATTTGGAATGTTTGTAGCAATCTCTGGTCTATAATCCCAGTAACTATCTGATTGTAGTAGGCTGGTGAAGTCAACCTGGACCATATATTTATATGTGCTTAAGTTCGGTTGTAGATGAATGTCTATGATTTGAAAATCTGTATACCTTAGAAGATTGCACTGATCCTGTAATATTGCATTGTGGGTTAAGCAGGAATTGGTTATTCTAGGTTGGTCCATTCCATATATTTGTCATTTGCATTGCTCATTCTAGGAATAGTTTAGATCTTATCATCTCCTTGTACCCTTATCTTTTTCTATTTCTTTATTATCTGATTAGATTTAGGATTTGAAGGATACAGTTTGCTTGTAGTAAGGTCCCTTGTGATTACCAACATTTTCACACATTATCTGAGTTGTTTATGCATTGTCATGACCTAACACCTGAGAGACCTTGGGGTGATTTTCAATAATTTATTGTTGAGGATTACCTTTCAAGAGAGATAGAATATTGCATTCTGTCTGAGTTGTTGCTGTGTAGAAAACACCATCAACAAATGGCGACTCTGCTGGGGAAATGCTCTTGAGAATTTCGATGAAAAACTGGAATCAAGAACCCAGAACTTATGGTTTCAACTCGGATATCCAGCCACCATCCCATGTTTAAACAAAGAAGCTCCAAGTCATTCAAATTTTCCTATACCAAGGTCCAAGTGTGTGCATATGCATTTATTACCTTCCCTTAATTACAACAAGGACCGGACTTGGTATGAACAAGCTACGTAAAGATTCATACTCTAAAAGTAACCTAGATAGAGCCTCGCTGCCAGTCAGACGTCCATAGCCCCAACGAGGTTATCGCTGTGACCCTCCTGAACATAGCTCTACTGCCAGCCAGGCGTTTATAGCCCCGGTAGAGACATTCAGATCCTCCTGATCAGTTGAATTCAAACCTTTTGATTTTCAATATATATATATATATTTTTTTTTCTTTTCTCTCTTTTTTTTTTCGTTTGATATATCTTTTCTTTTTCACTCATTTCATTCAACCTGTGAACAATGAATTCCACACTCAGGGCTGAGAATCACAGTGGCACTAGAGCAAAAAAAATATTTTTTCACCTGTTCAGACCTTATAAGGGCCTTCTGCAACTTCGGGTATATTAAGAATTAAAAGTATAAGACCCCAATATATTCCTGTTCAACTGACTAGAAAACCCTCTGCCTCAGTACAAGGATAAGTGACATGAAATAAAGAGTTCATACCATGGTGTCCTGGAAGGATGATTAAAGTTTGTAAGGGAAATACTAAGAACATCAGACCTGCTTTATCACCATTGTGATACAGATGCACCCAAGGGTCCCCAAAAGAGAAAGAACCAAGAGCAAGAGCAGTGCAAACCAAAACAAACAAACCAAAGAAAACCTAATCTAACCAAAGCAAACAAGCAAACCAAAAGGGAAACCTACTCTAACCAAACAAAACAAGCAAAGCAACTTAAACTAACTATTTACAGGGCAGAGAGCTGGAAACAGCTCAGGACTGGAAATAATGTTTCAAATACTGCCCATTGACAGGCAGTGGGATATCGTCTCCTGTGAGAGTCTTCAGACGGAAGGAATTATCTCCCAATATTTCAGCAATCTGATATGGGCCAAGCCAAAGCTTATCAAACTTCCCGTGGTTCCCTTTTTGATCATGAGGTTTATCCCAGTAAAGGACAAGGTCAGAAATCCTGAAGGCTTTAACCTTAGCTCTCCTATCAAACCATCTCTTAACTACCCCCTGATGTTTGGAAAAATTCTCCAGAGCGTTGTCTCGTTTCTCCTCAAGGTGTAGCAGTTCTGTCAATCTAGCCTCCCTTCTGTCCTTTTCATCATAAAATTAGTTTATAAATTGTAAATTTGGGATCTTGAGTTGGATAGGGAATACTGGCTCTAGACCATATACTAGGTGATAAGGAGATGTTCCAATGGATGACTTAAGTCTGGTACGATTTTCCCAAAGGGAAAACCGAAGCTGGGTGTGCCAGTCTTTTGGGTTCTTCTCGAACAACTTACGGATGACAGTCAACAGGTTCTTATTAGAGGATTCTACTAGGCCATTACCCTGGGGATAATAATTAGACGCAAATTTCACAATAATACCATGATCAAAAGCCCAATTTGAGAATTTCAAAGATGCAAAGGCAGGACCATTATCACAGACAATAGCAATAGGGCATCCAAACCGATTAAGAATGGTTGATTCTAAAAAATCAATCACTACATCTGATGTACATTGCCTACAAGCAAAAGCTTCAGTCCATCTTGTGAAGTAATCGGTAATAGTGAGAACGTACCTGTGTCCTGCAGAAGATGGTGGGTTGATGGGGCCTATGAAATCCATACCCCATTGAGAAAAAGGTCTTACCTCAGTGACCGAGTGGAGAGGGAGTGCTACACACCTTTCTCTTGTTGCTGCAGTCTAGCAAGTGTGGCAGGTCCGTACATGATGGTGAACATCTTTGAACAGCGTAGGCCAGTAATATCCTGCCCTCAAGATTTGATTTGAGGTGGAAATTGTAGAGCCATGACCGGTACCATATTTCTCATGAAATTCATTCATCACTCTTTCGACTTTCTGTTTCCCAAGACACCTTAAATAAATGTCTTCATAATTTTTCTTGTACAGAACAGCTCCTTTCAACATGAAACCATCACTCTTTAACCGTAGAGCTCGTCTTTAGATTGCATTAAGATGAACTGGAGGTCGTTGATTCAGCAAATAATATACTAGATCATCATACCAACCATCTGGGGAAACCTCTTCAATATTATAATTCTGAACAGACAATTCAAGACCTATTTCAGCTATAGTCTGGGTGAGCCCTTGCCCTCTTACCAACTTTATGGGCTGGATCTCAATGTCATACTCTTGTAGCATGGTCACCCATTTAGCTCTATGCTCACCTAATTCATTCTGCATCAGGAGTAACTTAACTGCAAAATCAGGGACAATTGCATACACTTTATTTCTGAGGATATAGTGCCTAAATTTCTTTACTGCTCTGACCAGGGCGTATGCCTGCTTTTCCACACTTGGATATTTCAACTCGGCATCTTTTAACGGTGCACTCATAAAAGCAATAGGATGCTCATTTCCCTCATCAGACTTTTGGGTTAGCATTCCAGCACATGAATGGTCTGAAGCAAAGGAATAGATATAAAAGGGTTTGCTGTAATTCAGACTTACCAATACTGGAGCACCAGCAATGGCTCTTTTGATCTCTACAAATTCCTCCTTTGCTTCTGTGGTCCATTCGATCTTGGCATCTTGTTTCAACATTGCATTCAACAGTTTTAAAATTTCAGCAAATCCAGTGATGAATTTTCTGACAAAGTTGATCTTACCAAAGAAGGACTTCATCTCCTTTTTGCTAGTAGGGGGTTGAATCTTCATTATGGCCTCTACTCGCTCTGGATCAATAGCAATTCCTTTTTCTGATATGACATGCCCTAACAGCTTTCCTTCTGTTACTCCAAAAATACACTTCTTAGGATTCAAGGATATGCCAAATTCTCTACACTTTTGAAATACTTTACGCAAATTTGAGATGTGATCCCCTATGTTCTTCAAAAAAATAGTCAGGTCGTCCATATAAATGATAATGCATTTGCCTATGATATCCTTAAAGGCGATATCCATAGCTCTTTGAAACGTGGCCCTTGCATTAATGAGTCCAAATGGCATCCTCCTGTAGGCAAAGGTACCCCACTTAGTTGTGAAAGCTGTCTTGTGTCTGTCCTCATATTGGACCATCACTTGATTGTACCCTGAATAACTATCCAGAAAGGACACAATCTGAGAACCATTAACCACCTGAAGCACCTCATCCAACGAAGGAACTTGATAGTTATCTTTTTTCGATGATCTGTTTAGATTCTTGAAATCGACACAAAGCCTAATTTCCCCATTCCTTTTCCTTACTGGAACTAGGTTTGCCACCCATGTTGAATTCCTGACAGGAAATATGATTCTGGCAGACAGTAATTTCTGAACTTCCTTCTGTATGAGTGGTTCCAACAATGCATTGATAGGTCTCTGTCTCTGTCTAAAAGGATTAGCACCTGGCTTCAGGGGTATAGTGTGAGTAATGATGGATGTATCATAGGTCTTCAAGTCCTCATAACCCTAGGATACTATGTCTGGAAAGTTGTGTAAGGCTCTGATTATACCTTGTCTTTCTTTTGGAGTGCACACCTTACCAATGAATACGTTCTTGACATGGTCCTCAGTTCCTAGATTATGAGTATCACACTGTCCACTGATTGATTCTTTCTTCGATTCTTGTTCCTGATCTCTGATCTTATCCATATCAAAAATTCATTCCAACTGTACCATTCCCCTTGGAATAGTATTAGACTTTAGATTTAGCACACCTTCTAGATCTAGTTCCACTTCCTGAGGTTCTGCTTCATCAATGATTTGGGAAGCAAAGACATCTGTGTTTGTGATAAAATCGAGAATATGTTTGTCATCTTCAAATACTTGGAAGTTAGTAACATTGTCTGGAACTGATGGCACAGGAGTCAGTTCAACAGTAAACTTCTTTAGTCCTAACAACGACAAAGGTTGCAAAGTACTTGCTGCCTAGGCTAAAGAATCAACAGTTTGATTCCTCTGTCTCGGTATCAGTTGGATATTAAAAGCGTCAAATCCCTTAATAAGGTCCCACACTCTATGCCTATAGTTGGTCATTCTCCTGTCGTGGCATGAATATTGCTTTCTCACTTGTTTGACTACTAATTCCGAATCACCAAAAACTTGCAAAATCTTGACCTTTTTTCTTAAGTGCCACGAGAAGTCCATGAATTAATGCTTCGTACTCTGCTACATTATTAGTTCAATGGAATTGGAGCCTGTGGGCAGAAAAGAAATTCTTACCGTTTGGACTGATCAATTCAAACCTTGCTCCAGCTCCATGCTTGGATTTGGATCCATCAAATTTGAGGGTCCAGCATTCAGTAGTGGTGGTCTTCTTCATCATTTCTTTCAGCTTGTCAGTGTTAGAAGATCCCTTAGTCAGTACAGGTTTCTCCCTTGGATATTTTTCTTGAGGGTTGCACCTCTTTGTCTCCACAACTTGAGTTGGACTTAGGCATTTTTGTGCTTGTTCTACTACTGTCTAGCATAAACAACACTCCAAATTTAAATGGGAAGCATTATGGACTCTACACCAGTTTGGTAAGAGTAACTCCTTAAAACTTGTCGTCCTACCTAAGTGAGTCTGATTCTCCATACACTGCTTGATGAATTCCTGGAAACTGCTTAATAGGCTGATCTGATTATCTTCAGGTTCTTCTTCTTCCTCGACTGATTCTATCAGAACATCGACATGGCCAGACCCCATCTCAACATCAATAGGCATCGTATGCAACATCAATACCTCCCCTACGTCTGACTCCTCATATTGAGCTGATAGCATGTAATTTCCCATTCCAACTTCTGATATCAGAACTTCTGTCGAAGTATTTTGGTATTCTGTAATCATGTACTTCATTTTGAGTTCTCTTTCAATTCTAATCTGATTTGGCACCCCTTTCCAGGGAAGCCACATGTGAGAGTGATCAGTAGAAACATATCCATTGAGAACCTTAGTGAAATCTCTTCCTAGAACCAAACCATATGCATCAGGGATATCGGCTACTTGAATATTGATAACCTGTTGAATTCTTGGATCCGAAGCTATCTGCATATGAATCATATTTAATTCTCCCACCACATTTACTTCAGTTCTATCTAACTGAGTCACCTTCTTCTGAGAATTAGCTAGTGTAATTCCCAGAGCTCTACAAAATCCAAATGGCATCACATTGGTGGAAGCACCAGAATCCAATAAACAACTGTGTAAATTCTTACCGAATATACAGACAAAAATTAGAAATGGTGGGGTTTCTGTCTTCCCTTGAAACAAAGTTGGCTGAGTATCTACCTGGGCCACTTGAGTCTTGTCTTTTTCCTTTCCTTTATCTCCAGGGGGCAAGTTGGTCCAACTATGGGCCCGGTTTTGTGTCTTTACAGGCTGAGAACTAGAAGTTTGGCTAATATTTTCACCAGAAGGCTTACCCAAAGACATTGACTGCGCATCATAAGTACCTAAAACAACCTTCCTAATTGCAGGGAATCTTAATAACTCAAATGCTGAAAGATTTACCTTTAATTTCTTGAACTCCTCAGCAACATATGAATCCATCTGCTCCTCACTCATATCAGTGGATACCTCCTTAGAAGGTTCCTCCACCTTGTCCTTGCTCGCTTGAACAACCTTTTCCTTTTGTTGGCTAGTTTGAGCTTGTCTATCCCATAAAAGATACTATTTGGAAACATGTGGATAAGAGGGATTATTGCTTGCATTAGGATCTGGAGGGGTACTAAAGTTGTTAGGAGGAATGAAAGTGGAAAAAGGTCCCTCAGGCTATGGATGCCTATGGGGCAAGTCTCTCAGACCTTGTCTCTAAAACATCTATACTTCTTCAACATAATTTTCTTCCTGATCCAAGGGGCCATTATCATTCATTGCCTCCTCATTGAATAACTGAGCAACTTCATATCCATTGCAGATTTGGTCTTCCCTTTCCTCTTGAGAATCAGGTTCCTCTTCTGGCATGTTCTCCTTACTTGTTGGGAAAGGAGCATGATTTAACACCAGCACAGGAGAATCATAGGGGTTGGAAGGAATAATCTCCTATCCATTTGCATTGTTCTCTACCTCATACTGAAAAATAGAAGCAACAGTCTGAAATTCTGGACACTCCAACTCCGAATGCTGACTTGTCTTATGGAGTCTGCACCATCCCAATAGGGCTGCTTCAGCCAGATATACACCACTAGGAGGTTTATCCTGACCGACAGGATGATTTGCAGATTGATTGACCACTTGATTAACTGGTTGATCCAATGGGGTGGGAACTCCTCCATTATTAGGGCCTGTGTTCCAAGTTCTGTTTTGTCCTTGTGGTGGCCTTTTATCAAATCCTGATCCACTTCCTTGGCCTCTATCAAAATTCTGCCTCCTATCATTATTGAAACCTCTATCATTATTGTAACCCCTATCATTGTAGAACCCTCTGTCATTACGTTGTCCTTGCGGAAACTCTCTGTTCTGATTGGACTACATACTCTTCTGAGCAGCCTGCAGTTGGCTATTTTGATTTCTTAAGTAGGTCACCTCTAGATTTAGCTTCTTTATCTATTTAGCCATTTCATCAATCCTCTCCCTATTCGGATCTCGATAAGGAAGTTGAGATGGATTACTCTGAGGAGGGGCATACATTGTAGCAGATCCCATAGACTGATGCAACACCTTAGAATTCTGCAAATAAGCAGGGAAGCTATTCAACTGTGATGGGTACATAGGCTGGTTAACCTACTGTTGAGGGAAGTTCATCATTGGGGAAGCCTGGTTCATGGGATGACCAGGGTGTGGCACCAAAGGTAATTGAGGAACTGAATTCATGATTGGAGTGTGACTAGCAAGCACATGGTTTACTGCCTGAACCTGGTTGGGATGTGCAACTGGTCCTAGAGATGATAATGGTCCTGTCAAGTGTTGTCTCAAATCTGTACTGAGCTTAAGAGCCTCTGTATAGGCATCAGTTAGGGTACCTGGAGGATTGGGTCTCCATTTCAGGAAGGTTGCTGTGAGACTATCTAGAGCTTCATAATAGACTCCCAAGGCTATATTATCATCTAAAACATATGGATCTTGAAGTCTGGTAAATGCATGGTGGAACCTATTATTGAAACTGGATATTGGTTCATTAACCTCTCTCTTAACTTTGATGAATTGCAGATATAACTCATTGGCACTGATGGGTATTCTGAACTTCTGTAAAAAGGCCTTTTCGAGATCATTCCAATTGAGGATTGAACTAGAAGGGAGGTGGTTGTACCATTAAAAGGCCTCCTCTCCTAGTGAATAAGGAAACAACCCACAGACAACATCCTCATGAACTATCCCTCTGTCTTTAAGACAGGTTTGGAAAATCCTTATGTGTTCTTCTGCAGTCCTATTTGGGTCATTAACATGAAATTTTGAACAGAAATGCTTAGGGTTTTTTGGCATTACATTGTAAGCATTGAAAGACAAAGGCGATGTATTATTAGCTAGGAAAGCCATTGGTAAGAGTGGGGGTGGTAGTGGTTGGTTAATGACAGGCGGAGGCTGTTGAACGGGAATGGCTTCAGGGATGGGTATAGCCTCAACCTCAGGATGTGATGATGTGGACGATGCTGGTGAAGGGATGGGTGATGATGATTCTTCCTTTTCTCGAGTCCTTGACCTATTGGGGAACTGTAATTCCTATAAGTCCTCTTCTCCTGTGGTAGATCTGGTATTTCTCCTATATCTTTCAAGAGAGATGGCATTCAAGAAATGATCCAGTGTGCTCATTCAAGCCCTCCTTCTAGCGCCAATCTATTGATGGTGTTTTCTGCATAGCAACAACTCAGACATAATGCAATATTCTATCTCTCTTGAAAGGTAATCCTCAACAATAAATTACTGAAAATCACCCCAAGGTCTCTCGGGTGTCAAGTCATGACAATGCATAAACAACTCAGATAATATGTGAAAATGCTGGTAATCAAAAAGGGACCTTACTACAAGCAAACTGTATCCTTCAAATCCTAAATCTAATCAGATAATAAAGAAATAGAAAAAGATAAGGGTACAAGGAGATGATAAGATCTAAACTATTCCTAGAATGAACAATGCAAATGACAAATATCTGGAATGGATCAACCTAGAATAACCAATTCCTGCTTAACCCACAATGCAATATCACAGGAACAGTGCAATCTTCTAAGGTATACATATTTTCATATCATAGACATTCATCTACAATCGAACTTAAGCACATATAAATATATGGTCCAGGTTGACTTCACCAGCCTACTACAATCAGATAGTTACTGGGAGTATAGACCAGAGATTGCTACAAACATTCCAAATATGAAATCATAAACACCATTCATCAAAATAAAACTAATTTAATTCTGAACACTAAACCCTAAATCTCCAAGCAATTTAAAACATGGAACAAAAGGAACCATGCAAGATAAGATAACACAAGAGATCCCACCAGAAAGCCACAATGTCCTCAATTGTATTAAATCATCAACATGCTGCAATAATTCCACTATTCTGATTACAATGTTTGCTTCAAGAAACATAACTCTACTCCTACTACAAAATACTCTAACTATTGCTCTTGTTTATCTCTATTATTGTCTAGCTAACCCCTTACAATGAGGCAAGAATGCCTATTTATAGCAAATCTCAAAATATGTCGGCCCAGCCAAACATTTACAAAATAAGAAAAACCACCCAAAACAAGTCAGCCAAGGAAAAAATTCAAACTAAGGCACACATTAAATGCCATCTACCATCAAGGTCGTCCCTGACACAGCCCCCAATGCAATCTAGTCCAATGCATGCCCTATGATAATAGGGAAGCACAAATCTCCAAAATAGGCATTAACTGCCGCTTCCCTTATCTTTTCTCTGAACTGATGATCCCTGGACCCTCAAGAATGCCCCGTCCAACTTTGTGATAGGTGGCAAAGGTAATACCCTAAGCCGGAATTTAATGGAGTCAATCTCTTCTTTAGACTATTCAAAATTTTTATTCCAATCCTCCTTGTTAGCCTGATATTTGTCCATCACTGCCAGATATGTGGCTGCATCATCAAGCTGATGGCCAGTGATAACACTCTCAGAATCTGGGGCATAGACTTCATGCCACCACTCTCTCAGCTGTTCTAGACTCAGATATTTCGGAGCGATCTTTCTCCTTCCAGTCATCACCTCAAAGAAGGCAATGCATCCATCATACATTGAAGTAAGATCACCATCAATTGATTTCTTTCATTTCTGGATCTTCTTTATGGCCTTCTACCTAATCTGCAGAGCCTCGAACCATTCCCAAGGTTCATCCAATCTAGAAGAAGGAAGAATCCCATCTGCCGCCAGCTGTTCCTTACCATGTCCCATGATGACCCTGGATTTCTGCAACAAGAGGTCCATGTCTTCTTTGTCCTGGGACAACACATGCTAATCCTTGAAGATCCGGAGAAATGAAGCAGTCCGGGAAAATCATGTAAATCGGGAAAATCCAGTCGGGGCAGAATTTCGGAGAAATCCGACCCAGACGGATTCCTGTTGCCAAGTCATCATAAGTCACATAAATCATTAATACAACCAAAAAATCATTGGATTATCATGAAATTCATTCACTAGCAACAAGAAATAAGAAATTAGCATTCACTCCATTAGTCCTATCTTTGAAAAATCAAAAAAGATAAGGCCAGACAAGAAAACTAGAGAAATCTGGATGGGACGGATTTTTGCGGACAGCTAGAAAAGTCCCAAAAATTACTCCAATCCGTGGAATTAGCCTAAACCGGGAAAATCCGGGTGCGCGAAAATTCCGTGGACACCACGGGAACCCGACGAAGGACAACCAGCAAATTGGTGACTAAATAATCGCGTAAACCTCTACACTTGGATTCTAATGGTCCCAAAATTCAGGCCATTCAGTAAGACTTAGAATGCAAAGGATTTCAAAGTTTCCTATGCCCTCAAATGATGAATTCCTATAGCAGAATGATGATGCCCTAATTTCGATAACCAGACCTCTGCCATTAAAACCAAGGTAAGCTCAAGGTTTAAAATACCAGTTAATGATTAACCTAAAGCACCTTGAATCCTCACAAGGCAAGGAGCAGCGTGATGCAAGGGCAGGATGGTCAAATCACAACCTAACCCATTATTTCGAGCTGAGCACCAAGGAAACCCTAATCTCGCAAATGGCCACTTTCGCATTAAAAAAGGCAAACAATCTAACCTAGAACATCCTCCAAATGGACACACACTCCATCTAATGAATAAATACGAGCACACACAGAAGGCACAGATGATGAGGTCTCATGAAAAGATAGGTTAAACCCCAATTTGATAAAACAAACTCGTGACCAAGTATGGGTCGACCCAGAGCGACCACCATTCAGCACAGAAAAACTCAATCATCATGCAAAATAAAAGAAGGGCCAATGATAACCTACCATGGATCAATGCGGATGAAATTCGAGCTTGAAAAACAACCACGAAGTAACACGTCCTAGTAATGAAAATCCAGACACTGGCGCCCAAACAATTCTCACACACACGAGACAAGATCGATCTTCGAAGCTCAAATGGAAATTCCTAATCCGCAGAGCAATCAACAAGTGAATAGATGAAATCAAAATGATGTTTAAAATGCCCCAAATCCGCCCATATACGCCTCTGAGCAATGGTACCTCGATCATTAATGAGCGACAAGATGCGTCTGACAAATCCGGAAACCCGAGCCCAGGACGGAATTTTAGAAAATCCCAGGATACGCGGAAATCTGGATGGACAGAAATTTCGCAAAAATTCAAAAACTGGGGAAACGATAGAGTTTGGGATTTTGGAAAAGTTCGGGAAAATCCGCCAGGACCGAAGAATCCCAGATCCAGGCAGAAACCCGGAGTCAGAAAATCTAGTCAGGAGCAGACAAAGAACCAGGGCCCACAAAATCCTCCGGGGCTGGAAAATCCCGGAGTTAGGTGAAAACCCGAATTTCACCTCAAACTCAATTTCAATCAATTCAAACCTCAGGGCAGGGTCAAAGCTAGCAAGACCAACATGTCAAGACCTCCAAAATGATAAGCCCAATAAAACTGAAGGTCAAAAGACACCAGAAAAGAGGGTCCCCACTCCAAGTGGGGCATGTGTGCAAAAACTGCACAACAAATCTAACCATGGCATATCAGCATATGACCAAGCAAAGTTGATTTGATTCTCCTTCAAGAACTCCATGAACTTCAATACTTCTTCGACTATTAATGACACTGCAAGTTGCAAGATTTTTGGCTGCTCTACTGTACTTATGTTGATTGATTCAGTTGGTTTGATCAAAATAGAAGATCTTTCGTGATAATGCTTGGGAAGAGTGTCAAGTTTCTCATCCTTCAGTGCCTCAGAAAGGTTTTCACTGTCAGATTCACTCTTTATTTTTCTCTTGTTATGATCTACCATTGCCATTTTTTGGTTTTCACCAATAGATCCATCTTTTATTTCATTTATTTTGTAGCTAAGAGACTTGACACCCTCCCTATCAAAATAGTGAGTATGAAATTCTTGGATGAAACAATTGTTTGCCTCATTAGAGGAACAAAGGAAATTTATAATGTCCTCATCATCATGAAATGTAGGGATATGGATAGGTGCATCATTGTCCCAATCAATAAGTTCCGGATAAACTAAAGGCATGGGATCATTAGGTTGGCTAAGGTCTTGAGCTGTCAAAGTCATGATGTAGTTGTCATCTTCATGGTAGACAAGGTCTATGATGGTATTCTCCTGTCAATTATCAATCTCGTGAAAATTTGAATCGTCCTCAATTGAGTCATCGTTATACCGTGAATCAAATTCAAGTGATTGTGTTCCCAAGCTTTCTCCTTGTATGAGAATGGGTGCATATTTGTGTATGGTATCAACTTGTTTGTCTCTCCAAAATTCATCATTATAAATGGTGTCCCATTCATATTCATTAGAATCAATATCTGAACCGTCCTGCAATTGGAAAACCGATCCATAAGATTTTTGTAGGGTGACATCTGCATGGTGTTTATCTGAAATTGATTCTCTTTCATGAGTTTGTTGTGCTTGCTGTAAAACTGACTCTTCTGTATCCTTACCATATCCCAATCCTATTTTATCATTTGGATGTATTTAAATAGGTTGAATTGGTTCCACGATTCCTTCTCTTCTTTTTCCTATAGGACCATTTCCTTCATAGCCCATTTTTTGCATGATAGCGCACCCCTTACCATATTGTTCTGTAGGTAACTTAATATGCAAGAGAGATTCATCTTCATCTTTGTATAACCAACTTAGGATGTACCTATCTTCAGCTTCTTCCTCAGTGGTGTTGGCTTTAATGAATTGTCCATCAAACTTTGTGATTGGCATAGAAGCTTGGGACGTAGAGGCTGTTGCAATTTTTTGATTTGATAAAGTTGGTTGACCATGTGACCTCGAAGAAGGAGGTAAGGTAGAAAGATATAGCGAATATTCACCTACTCCTTTGTCTTTAAAATGTAGCTTAGTGTCAAGATTCTTTGTCAGTTCTTGCAATTGGCCTCTTAGATTGGAAGAAGAAACAACAAGAGCCTCCCTATTATGTGGCACAATGGTGTCTTGAGTTGCTCAGAGATTTGAACAAGTTTGGGTGCTATTGTAATCAGCTTGTATAGTTATTTCTTGTCCATTATATGGAAACTTGAGGCATTGATGATATATTGATGGTACTGTTTACATATCATGAATCCATGGACGACCCAAAAGTATGTTATAGGAAAGATCTCGATCTAGAACCTGACAAAATGTGTTTTTCACAAAAGGTTCCACTCTGATAGGTAGCATTATTAGTCCTTTAGAATCTCTTTCTTCATCATCATATGCCTTGATAGTTATTTTCCTTCGTGGATCAATGGAAATTTTTGATATTCCTAAGGCATGTATTAGCTTTAAGGTACAAATGTTTAAACCGGCTCCTCCATCTATTAAAACACATCTAATTCGGTGTTTATGGATCATGACCTCAAGATAGAGCGATGAATTATGTGGATGTGTCATGGAGGCATCATCTTTTTCAGAAAATGAAAGACAAGTGGGGGAAGACAAATGTCCCACCATAGCTTGAAATTTTTTTACATCCATATCAGTATCAACAGTTGTGTTTACAAGAGCTTCTTCTAAAATATTCTTGTGTATGGGAGATATTTTGAGAAGTTCAAGAATGGAGATTTGAGCTGATGTTTTTCTCAATTGATCAGCTAGATTATAATGATTTGGAGAAGGAATAGCTATCTTAGATGAAATTCCTTTTAAAATAACTTTTGCTTGTCCTCTCATAGTCACATTAACCTATTGATATTCTTGTTTTCCCTTGATTTTAATAACATTAACTTGCTGATCATCTACATAGATGTGACGGATTATATTGTCTTCAACATTATGTATGCTTTTTGCTTTGGTATCCGATGTTTCCCCTTTTTGATAGTTTGGTAAAGGATCTTTGAATGCTTGATGATCGTCATTGGTATGATGTCCTTCAATTGTAATGGTGCCATTGTCAATTAAGTCTTGTACTAGATTTCGCAAAGCTTGACAATTATTTGTTCTATGACCTTTACATCGATGATAATTGCAATAATACGAGTCATTCCAAGATGGTGGTTTAACTCGTGGCTCAAAATTTCTTTGTGGTGGTAAGGTGATAACCTTATTATCGAGAAGCTCCTTGAGAGCAGACTCAAGAGATTGACCCAAAGTGGTAAAATTTTGTTGATTTGAAAAGAATGGTGGTCTTGATGGATTTGATGTTTGGGTATTGCCAAGATTGTTATTGAAATTACCATGATTTTGATTGGTCATGCTTTCTTGATTGGAGTTTTGTCTTTGTTGATTGTTGTCTTCTTGTTGGTTGATATTTCCTTGTTGGTTGATATTTTCTTGTTGATTATTTCGTGGAGCACTTGATAGGTTGAAGATAGATGGTCTTGTTCGTAGATTATTTGCATCCACTATACCATCATTGACAACATTTTTATTTATGCTCCAAAACATTATTTTATCATTGTTGTTTTGGTTGGATGAACTTGGATTATCAAGTTTTATCACTCCTCTTTGAACCAAGGCCCCTTCAATGGTGATTGCGTTTTCAATCAATTTTTCAAAGTTAGGAGGACAATGAAGATTAAGCTTGTAACTTAATTCTTGATCTAGGCTATTGATGAAGATATCCATCTTTTCCTTTTCAGGAATAGGATGGGAATATTGTGCAAACAACCTTCTCCACCTTTGCAAGAATGTAATGAAGGATTCTCCTACTTTTTGTTTCACTTTACAAAGATCAAGCATTGTTATCTGGTGTTGGATGTTGTAGGCATATTGTGATATAAACTGATTTATTAACTCCTCAAAGGTTTTGATGGGGGGAGTGATCTTGGAAACCCACTCCATGGATTGTCCACCCAGACTTCATGGAAACAATCGCATTAAGTAGGTATCGTCATAAGCGAATTCTAGACTCATATTTTGGAAATCCCTCACATGTTCAATGGGATCAATTTTTCCATTGTACCTATCAAATTTAGGGATTTCACAATGTTTTGGAAAAGGAATCATTTGAATACTCCTATCGAATGGATAAGGAGATATATCATCCAAAACATTCTTCTTTGTTGCACCCCCTTGCATCTCCTTTATTTCCCCTTGTAATTCTTTTATCTATTGAGTAAGGGCACTAAGATCATTAGAAGGAGTTTCAGGATTTTGTTTAATTCCTTCTATATCAAAATCAGAAGGTAGTTTAGCTCCTTGATTAGCTAATGAAATAAAATATATTTCTTTGTTTCGTTCTAAAATCCTTTCCATAAGAGTATGGAATTGGGGATCTTGCTCTGCTTCTTGAAGCTTTTCTTCTGTTAATTCTTCAATATTAAATGTATCCTCTTCTTTCTCATTATGATCACCCATTTTGCTTGTAGTTGTTTCTCCTTCATCTTTTTCCATGTGTTTTCAAGATCTCATGAAAACAGGCATGAGCTTTGTTCCAAATTCTACTAACTTTTGATCAAAATAATGAAATAGTGCAATTTGTGATAGGTATGAAAGTCAAGATAGAATGAAGATTCTATGACTTACAAAGGTTTCTAATCTTTAGCTTGTGTTGTTCCCTAATTGAAAGGATGAAAATCCTGTTGGTGGAAATTTAAGCAAAAGATCAAGAAAAGGATGATTTTGCACTTTATGAAGTTTGATCCTTGTTTCGTAAAAGGATGGATTTGTGATAAATGCCTAATGTGATTAAGTTCTCTATTGCAGAATTTGATTTGGTTGAGTAGAATATTCAATTACAGGTTGGGGAATATAACAAAAATGAATATGTTGACTATGATTGTGCCTTTGAGAAAGGTCTCTTCTTTGAAAGAAAGCTTGTGAGTACAATGGTTCTATAGCATAATCATCAGTGAAACCTCTAACACAGTCATGATATCGATGAAGAAAGGTTCTATATTTAAGTAAAACCTTTCGGCTTTGGTACAAGAATCATCTTTTCTTCAATAGTTTCTTGTAGCTAAGGGGTTTCTTTGGCTTTTTGATTTGTTTGAGAATGGATTTCTTAACAAAGGTTGTGGATTTCCAATTTCGTAACATGAGAGTAATCAATGTGATTGCGAGTGTTGGATGATCTTAACTGAATTAATTTTTTGAAAACACTTCAAACAAGTTATAGAATAGTTGTTTTTAATTCCTATACTAAACATCAAGTGTATGATCAAAATGTTTTTCAAAAATTGTTTTAATAGGTTTTACACATGATAAAAAATTTCAAACAGACTCACTCTTAGTACTTAGATAGGTCATCATACTAATCAACAACCCACATCTTAGAACTACATCGACTCACACAGCCGTGTCACCCCCGAAAGGGCACCTATTTTTTTTCTTTTCTAGGTGCGTACTCAGAGTGACAGAAGTGGATATCGAATCCCCTTAGCAAACAGTCCTTGGCAGTTATATGGTGAGTATCTTGGGGGTAGATTCTTCCCTCCCCTACACTGTGATTATTATGACGTTCGAAAATTGACTACAGTGGGATACTACACTAAGTTCGTAGTAAGGGTTTCCGTTCGGTGCGGCAAATGATATACTCCCTCGAGAGATCTCCCTACCTTTAGAACAAAGGCTTTGGGGATGGTTATCTTGCACACTACCGTCAAAAGAGGGTTTCCCCAATTTTGCTTTAAATTTTATAGTGGGGTGGAATAGCCTGGCTTTGGCTTGAACCCACTTGAGTCGTTCCTCTTGGGTGAGTACTTTTTTCCACAAGAGCAGGCTCTCTAAAAGGTATTTAAAATTGCATGAAATAAAATAGATGATTTTGGCATTTTGATCACCCAGTTAAGGGGAGAGCATAGGCCTATCACCGTTTAAAGCAAAGCAGACAAGAGTTCAATTTTAAGCCCAAATAGACAATTTGCTATGCTAGGTGAAGATGTTGCTTCAAAAAATCATGAAGTTCTTTTTAGTCCCAAAATAAAATGAAGTGACTATCCTAGGATTGCTTCATTTTAAATTATGTGACTACCCTAGGATTGCTTAATTCTGAATTATGTGACTATCCTAGGATTGCTTGATTCTTTTAAAGTTCCTATTGTCCGCGGTCGCGTCGAATTCAATCAAATTATATTTAAATTACAGATTATAGTTTGCAGCCTTTTTAGAAGTGCGCTATAACAGAAATCACAGGCGCTAAAGCAGAGTTCATGGGCGCTGCAGGATGAATTAAGGGCGCTACAAGATGAATCATGGGCGCTGCAGGATGGGTCACGAGTGTTGTAGGATGAATCACAGGCCTTGCAGGATGAGTCACGGGCGTTGCAGGATGAATCACAGGCATTGAATTGGGTGTGAATTTTGCTGAAGTGTGTTTATTGCGCTAATACGCTATTTTAGCCATGACTTGTCAGAAAAACCTACAAAAAGATGTTAAAATAGGGGCAAGAGCCCCACGGTGGGTGCCAAAAATGTGTGATAGCAAGATGTGTATCAAAATAAATAAAAAAATCACACAAAATGAAACATTAAACCAAAGAAAACTAAATAATTGAATTCAAATGAAACAAATAGAGCTTCTTCAGAGCCGTTCCATTTTCCTCTATCTCTAGGGATTTGTTTGAAGTTGCTGCTCTCAGATTGTGTAAGCAAAGCTTCTTCGAATGGCAACCTACAGAATGAGTGTGCAAAGGAAAGTGCTTTTCTATCCTATATGCTGGTGGAGTGAAAATGCTAATACAGTTATGCACAGGGGCTGTAGATTATGCATAGGGGCTGTGAATTATGGATGCTATGATATGAGGTGAATAGGCCATGATATGGAATGATTCTATGCTATGCTATAATGCTTGAATGCTATGAATACTAGAAGGCTATGCTATTGCAAATTGGCTATATTTTTCCTGTATGAAAGCTTCTCTGTGTTTTCAAAGACCCGACAGTCCTTTTTATAGCTTTTTGCAGGCAAGAGCCTGGCTGGCAAAGATCAATGGCTGTGAGATTGCTTGGTAAGTTTGAATGGTGAGAGATGGAGAGATTGAGAGGAAGATGGAGAATGTTGGGAGGTTGGAGAGAAGAATGGAGCCTTGTCTTCAACCCATGGGAACAAGCTTGCATAGGAATAGAGAAATTTAATTTTTCTGGTTTGGAAGTTTGTTTCACGGTTGTTGAAGATAATCCCCAAATTAATTAAATAAATAAAATAAATTTATTTAATTTCATGTGAATTTTGAGGAAATTAAATATTTTTGAAATATTTAATTTTTAGAACTATAGAAGACTCAATTAAACATTTTAGAATATTTAATTGCAAATGGACTTTTAGAAAAATTTAATTAAATATTTACAAATATTTAATTATGAATGGATATTAGAGGAATTTAATTAAATATTTAGAATATTTAATTGTGAATGGACTTCAGAAGAATTTAATTAAATATTTTGAGATATTTAATTATGAATGGACTTTAGAAGAATTTGAAATATTTAATCTTTATTTGAATAAAATATCCAAGCCAAGATTAAATGATAATTAATATAAATAAATCGTAATGTTTTATTTAATTAATTAAGAAATGAATAAGAAAAGTGATTAAATAAACTTATTTATTTAATCGAAAAGAAAGAATGAACAAATATAAATAAATTATCTAAATTTATTTATACACAGATTGAACTCCGAGATTTAATTAAATATTAAAAATATTTAATTAATTACTAGACTATGTGATGTGACCATTTTTAGGTGTATACAATATAACTTGTAGGTATCTTATTTATCCTCTCACCATTTCCTAACAATATCATGATTTTACATGGATATAAGGAAGACAATTGGTGTAAACACAATATGCAATGTTCTCATCAACATTCTTTCTCACTGCATTCTAAAACTCAATTTTTAATGAGCCCAAATCTTTGGTTCTTTAACAAGAAAAAGGACTTGCATCTTATTCTAAAGATAATGTCACAAAAGATTGATAAGTGGCAATCACTACTAGATACTTGATGATGGACCTATAAGTAGCGTAGAAGATCCTTTTTTGGCCAAAGGATAAGACTTTGATCTCAATTTATTGACCACATTGCTTGTTAGAGTCACTCAAAGACTCAAGCTCCTAGGATCAACTGCCAAACCAAAATATCTTCCACAAAAGAGAAATTACAAGAATAGCTTGCTTGTTTATGGATGCAAGATTGATTGATTGAATATGAAATGTACATGAGATGCCTTGCTTATAAATACAAGGTTGAGAGATAGGATTAGACAAGATCATGACATGCATCTTAATCCTTGTACAATGAGGCAATTACCTCAACAATTATTAAATGACCTAGAACACTAGAATTAAATGTTAAGATAAGACAAGATCACCTAACACCTAAGACTTCTAGAAAAATTCCCTAAGGCCTAAGTAAACTTCACATGTGAATATGACCTACCAGTGGATTAGATAGGTAAAATATCTTATTCACACCAACATTGCCTACTTCCTCTTGCTCTTTGATACAAGAAAGAATGTCTCTTTGGAAACTGATTCTTTATTTTCCTAACACAATCTTTGATCTCCCTTATAAGTGACCTACAAGATCCTTTAATGGCCAAAATATCAATCTCTTGATCTCAATTTCTCAATCGTGTTGTATATTTCCTCATGCTCTTTGATATAAGCAATAATGTCTCATAGGCATCTCATAGTTTAGCAATCTACCACAATCTCTAAATCCATTTGCCAACAATTGCATACAAGTGGACTTTCACTAGACTAGGCAAGTCATAGTTTATTAGCCTACCACAAGCTCTAATTCATTGGCCAACAATCACACATGAGCAGGCTTTCACCTAACTATAGAGCCTCGATTATCTTTTTGACACTCATAATAAAAAATTTATGAAATGATGTTTCGTGGTTTTTCCCTAAATCAATTGACATCAAATAATTATTTTGGAACTCATAAAAAACTTTTGTGGAATGGAGTTTTATGGTTTTCTCTAAATCAGCTAGCACACAAATATTAACATTGAAATAAACTTGTTTTCTTTGGAAACTTTTAGTGAAATAAAGTCAAATTGCATCAAATCATCTACATGTAATCCTGAAAACGTTTGGGAAGAATCAGAAAAATAATTATCAATGGCTGAATAAACTTAAATGTGAATGATTCTCTAGAGTCTAGACATTTATCTTTCTCCTTCAATATTAAGATTTTTCATTTGTAGAAGACATCGATACTAACAAGTTTAGAGATGGAAAATGCAGAGCAATTAAACAAAATTTATCGTATATCCCTAATTCATTTGTCAATGAAAAGAATAAAAAAATCTAGGGCACACAAAATATTGATGAGAAAGCTGCTCAATAGTTACCAGTCGAGAAACCATATTTAGAAAGTTCGCATTGTAATAGCTCGAACATCTGTAATTTAACTAGTGTATTTCAGACAATAAGAAAATAGAATCTTCATAATACAAGAGATAAAATTGTTTGTTGAATTATGATCCCCTAGACCATACTTCAATCTTAGAACAATGAGATAAAAATACCAAAATCACTCAGATCTGTCAATCATAGTCTAGGTGAATAAGAGCACGAAGATAATCCAACTTTGGCAAGAAATATAAAATTTTCGGTCATGATTTGATAATTGAAGTCTAATTCTGAAATTACTTACTAAAGTAATATGTTGACAAAAAGTAATCTTCAATAATAGAAAGGAACCATCCAGTAATGCTTCAATCCAAACTATCAAAGTAACTTTCTTGTCATTATAGAAAAGAATGATTCTATACTTACCATTGAAATGAATGCATAAATATCAATTTCTAGACTTGGGAAAATATATATCCAAGAGTGATTTTGATATAACTATTACTCACCAAGGAATGAGAACTATGCTGTCTTAGAAATAATAAAAGAATCATCATTTACAAAATCCCTTAATTTTTTCATTTGACCAACTTCAACCAGCCAACCAACCAAGTATTCGGACAATTGCATCACATGGAGCACAACCTTCTTTCTTCATTTGATCCATCAACAAAAGAGTGTTTTCAAGGTCCTGTCTTTTCCAAAAAGTGCAGAATAATATATGGTATGTGACAATGTTTGGAACCAAATCCTTTGTTCTCATCTCCTTTAGCATTGAGAAAGCCATATCAAGTTTGTTTTCTTTACAATAAAAGTCAGTCAATATGTTATAGGTTACAACATTTTGGGCAATACCAACCACTTTCATGTTTGCAAAATACTTCAAGGCCTTATCTATTTCACCAATTTTGTAGTGGGCATCAATCAAACAGCTATAAGTGACTATATCAGGAGTTAAGCCTTCTATTAGCTCTCAAAAATGCAGGTAAAGATACCTCAAGAGGCTGCCAATCTCTTGATACTCTTCAGGTGCTGCTAAACCTAGGTGGGTGTACCTTTCTGAATGAAGCAGACTTAACTTGTGATTATTCTTCTTGCACAATGATTTGTCCACAATGGCATATGGAAGTGAACAAATGAAATCTAACTTGATAGCAAACTTCTTAATCTGAATCCTAAAATGCTTAATTAACAAATGTAAAATAGATGTAAAGAAACTGAATGAATCCAAATGATGAAATGCAGAGACCAGTGCCTTGTTGGGTATGCAGAGTCAGATGAAACAGAAGTGGGCAACTTATTCTGGTAGAAAATCAAATTGATGGCATATGATATGTTTATAACTTGTATAAACATGAAAATATTTGACCACTAAGCTCTACATTAATAATCTAGATGAATTCCCCTTGATTACTGTGATCAACAAAAAAGGATTTAATCTCTGCTTGAGAGAACCAATAGATTAATCACACAAATACAACAAATGTGCACTGATAAACTAGAAATAAGCTTGTTACTTCAGTTTAAATAACCAGAAAGAATCAACTTGGAGACGCTTAGCAATACTTTTCAATAAAATCAACATACAATTGATACCAAAAAAAAACTGCCACACCAGCTGAATTTCATTGAAATCGCCATTTGAAAACATGCAACATAGTCTCTATTTAGAGAAAATTATTCTACTGTATCCATCTCTAATCTACTATCTCTATCTAAGAACTGATCTAAATAATTTTCTCTCAATTACAATCGGGAGTGCATATTTATACACCAGCATTAGGAAACATATTGTTTCAAATTCATGTCAGCCAACCATAGTATTCGAGAAAATTTCATGTCAGCCAGCAACAGTATTTTAGAAATTCACATGTTAGCCACAACATTTGAATCTTTATTAATCGCTAGTGGAATAGTCACTGAGACAACCAAAATGTATGCCGAAGGCAATTCAATCGTCAATCGATAGTCATCCCGTGTTCCTCTGTTCTTTGTGTTGTTCACTTTCTTCGTGACCCTTTGTTTGCTATGCCGAAGTCAAGAAGAATCCTTTTATCCCCCTTGCATTTCGCTATGACCTTATTCCATTAGTGAGATGTCATACAACATATGCTATGTTTCATCGAGAGCCCCATGTTACGTTCCTTCCAATCGTCGAGACATAAGATATCTCTCACTGATGCATTCTCTTGTTTCGTTCACAGTTGCCGTAACATTTTGACATCGGCAAGACCTCTCGCAGAGCATACCATGATTCACTGAAAGTTCCCTCATTCATCTTGAGTTGCTGTGACATATGTTTCTTCTTGCCGACGAGTCCATCCATCCCATATATGTCATTGTAACTTCAAACTATTGGGGATATATCTTGTGGATTATATCGTTATGCCAAAAGCCCCGAGCTCACACCTGTTCGCCAAGACAATATTACTTTCATATCGACAGAGTCCTCTTGTTTTCCATCAGCAAGACCGAAGGTCACTCGCCGCGACCTCTTACCTATAGAACACCTCTCACCGATAAGCCATTCAACAAAAACCTTTAGTAACCCGTCGATGAGACATATATACTTCGCTATGAATTCCACCGAAGATATTAACTTATGCCGATAAGACAATTCTTCAACCGTTGGTCGGAAAGACAAAAGATACTCGCCAAGACATAATGCCAATACTGCCTAGCTCTGCCGATGAATCCTCATATGTGCAAGTTGGTGAGACCCGACCCATTCGGGGAGACCTCACACAGATGAAAATACTTATGCCGATATACCATTCCTCTGTCGCTAGAACAACATGAAAGTCGTGCCGATAGCTGTCGGTGAGTAAAATCCAATTGCAGTGACATAAAATGTCTTGCTGATGGCAACACAAACATTTTATCAAAAAAAAGATCGGGGAGACCCTGATATTGTCACGCTGATAAGCCTACAGTAAAAAAATGTTAGCAAAGATGCATGACTCGATGGATTCAAAGGGGCTATATGGGCAGAATATGGGTGAAATATGCACATGGTAGGACCAATCTGGAAATTTATGAGTAAAATGAACATGTAAAACACCATATTTTTATAGTTCTAATAGTGGCTCCATCTCGGGATGAATGATAGTATTCGGGAAAATTTCATGTCGGCCAGCAATGGTATTTTAGAAATTCACATGTTAGACACAACATTTGAATCTTTATTAATCACCAATGGAACAGTCACTAAGACAACCAGAATGTATGCCGAAGGCAATTCAATCGTCAATCAATAGTCATCCCATGTTCCTCTATTCTTTGTGTTGTTCAATTTCAATGTGACCCTTTGTTCGCTATGCCGAAGTCAAGAAGAATCCTTTTATCCCCCTTGCATTTCACCATGACCTTATGCCATCAGTGAGATGTCATACAACATACGTTATGTTTCATCAAGAGCCCCATGTTACGTTCCTTCCAATCACCGAGACATAAGATATCTCTCACTGATGCATTCTTTTTTTTCATTCATAGTTGTCGTAACATTCTGACATCGGCAAGACCTCTTGCAGAGCATACCATGCTTCACCAAAAGTTCCCTCATTCATCCTGAGTTGCTGTGACATATGTTTCTTCTTGCCATCCGTCCCATATATGTCATTGTAACTTCAAACTATTGGGGAGATATCTCATGGATTATATCGTTATACCGAAAGCCCCGAGCTCACACCTGTTCACCAAGACAATATTACTTTCATACTGACAGAGTCCTCTTGTTTTCCATCGATGAGACTGAAGGTCACTCGCTGAGACCTCTTACTGACAGAACACCTCTCACTGATAAGCCGTTCAACAGAAACCTTTAGTAACCCGTCGGTGAGACATATATACTTTGCTATGACTTCCACCGAAGATCTTAACTTATGCCAATAAGACAATTCTTCAACCGTCAGTCTGCAAGACAAAAGATACTCCCCAAGACATAATGCCGATACTGCCTAGCTCCGTAGATGAATCCTCATATGCACAAGTCGGTGAGACCTAACCCATTCAGGGAGACCTCACACAGATGAAAATACTTATGCCAATATACCATTCCTTTGTCGCTGGAACAACATGAAAGTTGTGTCAATAGCTTCCGGTGAGTAAACTCGAATCGCTGTGACACAGAAAATGTCTTGTCGATAGGCAACATAGGCGTTTTATCAAAAAAATGAATCGGGGAGACCCTGAAATTGTCACGCTGATAAGCCTACAGCAAACAAATGTTAGCAAAGATGCATGACTAGATGGATTCAAAGGGGCTATATGGGTAGAATATGGGTGAAATATTCACACGGTAGGACCAATATGGAAATTTATGAGTAAAATGAACATGTAAAACACCAGATTTTTATAGTTCTAACACCTTCATCACTCATCTTATTCATGAGTGAATGTGCTCTAGAAATATCTCCTGCCTTGCACAGACCATCAATGACTATGCTGTATGTCACTTCATTAGTTTTCAAATCCCTTGTTGCCATCTCCTCTAACATCTTTCCTACCATGTTCATGTCTCGTGTTCTACAAAATGCACATATCAAAGTACTATATGTAATGACATCAGGGAGATGTCCCCTGTTTTCCATCTCAAAAAGAAATGTAAATGCTTCCTTTTCCCTGTTACTCTAACATAACCGACAAATTAGAATGTTGTATTTAACAACATTTGGGGAGCACCCTTTCCCTAGCATCTCTTTGAACTTTTTTTGAGCTTTTTCCACCTCATGTAATTCACATAGGCTGCATATCAAAGAACTATAAGTAATTCCATTTATCTGTAAACCCTTTTTGGACATGTCATGGAAACAATCCCAAGCCTTGTCCATCTTACCATCTTTACACAGTCCATCAATAACTGCATTAAATGTCACTTCATCTGGAAAAGGACCAAACTCTATCATTTGTACAAACAGATTGTAGGCTTTGTCAGTTTTTCCAACCTTGCAAAAGCCATCTATCAGGCTAGTATATGTGTAGCTATTAAGAAAATGGCCTTCTTGTAACATTTTAGCTACTAATCCTAGAGCTTCATCTACTTTTTCTACTTTGCAGAGACCATCAATCAGGGTCGTATATGTAATAATATCTGGAGAGCAGTAACTATGTTTCATTGTAGCTACTAACCTTAGAGCTTCATCTTCACTGCCGACCTTGCAGAGACCATTAATTAGGGTACTGCACACAATAATATCAGGAGAAATGCCAATTGTATCATCTCAACAAATAAAACAAGAGCTTCATCTACTCTACCTCTTTTGCAGGTCCCATCAATTAGGGTGTTGTATGTAACAATATTAGGAAAACAATGAGCATGCCTCATTCTGTGCAGAATCCCAAGTGCTGCCTCAATATGATCCCCTTTACACAAAGTCTTTATGAGGGTATTATAGGTGATAACATTTGGACGTATTTCCATCTCTTCATTTCAGCAAGAAGGGAGTTGATTCTACGACGATCACCAGAGTTTCTAAGGTCACCTAAAAGTGCATTGGAGGATACGACATTGAGAGGAAGGCGTTTAGTTATGGCTAAATGTAAAAGGTCCCAAGCCTTGTTTGTGTTTCTTGATTTACAGAGGGCACTAATGGACTGATTGAAGTGCAAAACATTAAATTTGTGCGTGATGTGAGGAGGGGATTTCTCATGTTTGCGTGTGTGGTGAGATGAGGTTTTGTATTGTTTGGTAGAAAGAGGAGAAGTTACATGTTTAAAGAGTGGGTGTATCCATTTAACGTTGTCCATCATCTCTATCTTCATGTGGTTAACAGAGAGCAAAACAAAACCCTGAAATATCTTGTCAAACCCTAAAATATCTTCTCTTCCCTTGTCAACAAATAAACATAAATGCAAATACAATTCCGCCCATGAGGAAATAAAAGCGCCTATGTTTCTTGGTTAGGACTTTATATTGATAAATTATTATAAATAATTATTATAATGTATTTAAGACTTTGGCATTAATATAAATTTTTGGATGAGTTTATATTAATATATAAGAAAGGAAGTAATTTTAAAGATATTAAAGTAGTATAAATATTTTAAAATATTTATCAAAAAATATCAATTTAAAGTTATTGTATTTATTTATAGTTAAGTAGATGATTTTTTTTTTTTGAAATCAATGATTGAGAATTGAGGATAAGGATGCAAGAAATGGAATTAATCTCACTCGTCATTTTGTATTTAAAAAAAAAATGATTTAACAATTTAAAAGCAAGTTTTTTAGTATTTATTAATATTTTTAAATTATTATTTTAATTAATATTTGCATTTTGATATATTTTGTTTTTGTAGTTAGTTTATGCTATTTTGATTTTTAATATAGACTTAAGATTTAAATTTATTTAAATTATTTGTCTTATGAAATTACAAAACCTAATTAATTATTAGAATTAATTATTTTATTTAAATTTTATTTATCGTAGAATAATTGTATTTTGAATTTTTATTTCAATTTATATAATAAAATAAATTTAAAACTTAAAATCTAAATTAGAAGTTGGAGAGAGAGAAATTGACTTTTGATAAGTCATTTTGTGTGAACAATCCAAGGATAATATGCATCCCTAAGGAGTTATGCTTAGGGTAACATGCCATTTGATTACATATATGATAATTCACCTTTAAGATGGGTCTTTGATGTATCCATTGCACACTTAAGGAGGAAAGTAGATAAAGAGAAAAGAGAGGAAGAGAGAAGGGAGAGGGAGATAAAGATAAGATATAGAGAGGCAAAGGGAGAAAAGAGAGAAAGAAAGGAAGATATACATATATATAGAAGTAGGGATAGGGAGATATATATAGAAAGAGAGAGAGACAAGGAGAGACAGGAATAGAGAGAGCTATTTATATCTTTGTCTTCCTCTTTATCTCTATGTTTATCATTATCTCTCAATCTCTCTTCCTCTCTCTCCCCTATTTCTCTCTGTATTTTCTTCTCTTATTTATTTATTTATTTTCCCCTCTCGTTTCCTCTCTTTATCTCTCTCCCTTACTCTCTTTTTTTTTATATCTATTTGTTTCCCCCTCTCTCCTTCTCTCCCTCTTTATCTCTCTCTACCTCTCTATATATGACTTCATATCTCTACTTTTTTATCCCTTCATCTCTCCCTCTCATTATCTCTCTTTTTGTCTCTCCCTCTTTCTATCTCTATTTCTTCCTCTCCCTCTTCTTCTCTCCTTTCATCTCTCCCTCTCTCTCCCTCTCTATATAGTAATCCTTATCTTTTCATCTCCATCTTCATATATATATCTATCATCCTCTCTATCTCTCTTCCTTATCTCTATCTCCTCAACTTTTCCCCTATCTTTCTCAATATATGTATCTCTCTATCTCTCCCTCTTTTTATCTTTATATCTCCCTCTCTCCATCTCTCCCTATCACTCCTCTTTCTATATCTCTCTAATTCTCTTTTCTCTCTCTATTGCTCACCCTCTCTCTCCCTTCCTCCTGTCTATTTATATATACTCTTTCCAGGGCTCTCTATCTCTATCTCCATATCTCTCTCACTCACACACACTCCCTACTTCCTCCTCTCTATCTTTATCTTTATATATGTCTCTCATTCACACACACACACTCCCTATTTCTCCCTCCCTATCTCTATCTCTATATCCCCCCTCTCTATCTCTCTCCCTCTCTATCACTTGTCTCTATCATCTCCTTTATCTCTTACTCTTGCCCCCTTTATCTTTATCTTCCCATCTCTCCCTCTTTCTATCCTTGTCTCTTCCTCTCTTTGATGAAGAGTACTCCCTCTTGAAAAAAACCACTCACATAATTTTGAAAAAATCAATTAATAATACAATAGATGATTTCAAGCAACAAAATTTCAATTTCCATTCAATTCAACATAAAACTAATTTGTAACCAAAATTTCAAATTTGGCCCTAAATGGCCTCTCTTACACACAACATTCAATATGCTCTTTCTTTTTTTTGCTTGTAGCTACCATTATTTTTTTCATACATTAATCTATACTCAAACTACCTTCAATTTTTTATGTTCACACACCAATTCCTATGTGCCCCTGTGTATTTCCTTGAAGTTGTATTTGTTTTTCTTTTCACATATTATTTTTCCAAAATATTCATGAAATTGTTGCTAACTCTTCCATTTTTCTCACGCTGACCATCTCCTCTTTCTCACACTCTCATTCCTATTCTTGTATTTTGCTATAGCCCTTTCCTTCTTGTGCAACCCTCCTTCCAATCTACATTTTTAGTTTTTTTACTTGGTGGTTTTTTCCTTCATTTTCCCTTCTATTGTGTGGTCTCCTTTCTACACAAACCCTTATTGTATATTATCTTTGCATTTCTTTTATTTAATTAAATTTGTATGCATCTCCTTATTGTTTACAAGGTGCATCCTTTCCCCTCTTGGCAGCCTCATCTATCTTTGTTTAGTTTTTTGGAGTCCTCGCCCTCTTTCCTATGCAACCCTTGCACATTCCACTTCAACCTTCCCATATGTACAACCAAGAATCTGTTTAATCTGCCATGTATTTTATTTTACTTGCAACTCTTTTTCCTTCTCAGTTGGGTGTGGATTTTTCCCATCACTACATGTACAATCCCTCTCCATTCCATAGGGAGATCAAACAACAACCAATGAATGAATTTAATTTGCAAAGTTTTTATTATATTCTCCCCTCTGGTGCAGTTGTTAAGTAATTGATTTATTTTTATTTTTTATTTTACATACTAATTCCCATAAAAATTGTGTTGGGTATAATGTAAAACAAAATATATATTTGTTTAACAATATGCAACACTTGACCCTTCATGTCATTCCTTGATTATTAACATCAATTATAGCATGAGAATTATTGTCTCAACAATTTCAAAGATGATTGATTTTGCAAATTGACGAATTTGAGTGTTTGCAGGTGAAAAAATCCATTTTTTTCACTCACGTAAAAACTGGTGTGTAGGCTTGTTTTGATGTCCCATGGACCCCTACAAAAATATTTTACTTGTCCTCTAGAATTGTGATATTTTAAGCTTTCAAAAAAATAATAGCCCTAAACAGATAATTTTAATATCTCCCAAATGGTGCATGTAAATGTCATGAGATCTTCGCCAATAATTCACAAATATCTCAAAAACTTGCCTATAAAAGGATTCATCATCAAACCTCCTAGATTGTCTTGAACAATTGTTTCACTAAAACTGTCTAGTTGTGCACTATCATTGAAACTCTGTAAAACGGTCCCTATGCAATTTTGACTGCATCCAATGCTAAGAAATGATCAAATCAAAACCAAAACACACCAAAACTAAAATAAATAACTTCAAATTTGGTTGATGTAGGATTGCACATTCGCTTGAGATGCTCTCACATTAGGCACATCGAGTAGAAATTTTGTGAGCATAGGCTCACAAAGATGGAGTTGAGTAGTCAAACTACTCTTCTAGGTTGAAATCAAGCTACAAAAAACTCCTTCACTGAAGAATGTGCACCAAAAAAAATTCTTCCTTTTTGTTAGAGTAAAGGTTTTAACTTAATTATATTAATTAAGTTACCTTTATTCCTCTCTTAAGATTTCACTTTAGTTGCATATTGTGACATTTAATAATTATATTAATTATTAAATGTCTACCTATTAGGGTTTCTTTAGGGTTGCACAATCTCCTTTTATAAGGATTGATCATTGTATTTTATCCCACTCTCTAATTAATACATATTTCATATTTCAGAGTTTCAAAACCCTCTCTTGCTTTTTTCTCCATTCTCTTCCATGTGACAGGTATCTCTTTGAATGCAGGTGTTCTTGGGCTCTAAAGTTGGCTTTGAAAATTTCTACATGGTATCAGAGCGGACCTGCTGCTGCCTGTTCTTGTTTTGAAGAATTTGGAGCTACGAGGGTTGGATTTGGCTTTCATAGGTTTTTAGTTTGATTTTTTGTGGATCTGAGGGTTGCCTAATTTTTTGGGAATTTTGAGCCAAAACAGACCTCGCCATTGAGTCCACAGCGCCCAAAAACCCCTATTTTCATATAAAATTTGACCAGTTTGGCCACAGTTGGACCAGAAGACAATTTTTTTGGGCCCAAGGCTGTACGACCCTAAGGCACTATTTTCAAGGTGAAAAATAAAAAATCAATTTTAAATTGATTTTTAAAGTTTTTTTATTAAAATTTTTGTGCTTCCCTCATATTTGGAAGCCGCCACCACCCTGTAGCCAAGCGGCCACCAGTAGAGGAGGCGGCCACCAACAATAGCCGCTAGGCCACCACCTCCACCGGCAAGCCGCCCAGTCGCCGCCAGCGCCTAGCCACTGGTCCACTACCAAATCTCCGCTGCCGTGCCACTGGACACCCAACCGTCGCCTGTGCACCACCAGAGCGCCGCTAGGGCCCTTCTTCATTCCTTTTTTGACCTTTTTCACAAAATTGGACATATCTCGAGCGTTTTAACTCAGATTTTCGAATGAAAATAGGCGTTGGAAAGCTGATTCCAGTGCCGATCTGATGGAGTAGGTATGGTTACCTTATTTTTCTATTTTGATGTTGTTTTATTCAGTCAAAGTCATATCATGGTTTTAACACTCCGGGGGGGTGTAACTTTTGCATCCAAGCTCCATTTTGCGCAAAGGAATAGGTGTCGAAAAGCTGGTTCAGTGCTCTACACAGTGATTAGAATTATTTTCCCAGATTCTGCCCCGGGTATATTTTATTCAACATTTTGTGTTTTCATAGTTTGCTTAATTACTTGGACGTTTTGGCACTTGGGAACCTCCTATTTGCGTCATTAGGCTTTATTTCATTTGATCTACATGTTGTAAGGTTAGTTTTCTTAGATTTTTTAATTTGAATATTTTATCAGCATGGGTTATTATTCAAGATCATATTGTAGGGGTTATTGGTTGTAGTGTTGATTTTGACACTTTGTGTGCTTTATCTAACATTCGTTGTCCTCGCACACTTTGGCACCATCTTTGGGAGATTCTAATATCTCTCCATTCCTAGAGGATCCCTTTGTAGATTGTCTCATCCCTCTTACAGATATAGATTTCATACCCTATGATAACAGTACTCTAGAGGAGCTTGAGTATCTCACAGGTCTTCCATGTGACGATGGTTTAGAGACTTGTATTCATGTTCCCACTCTTGAGATTGAGACTACATCAACATCTCCTGTTGTTCCTAATCAGTTTGACATCACCACATCTTTGGCCCTTATTGATTCAGAGCAGTAGGACATCATACATCTTTCAGACATAGCTACTTGGGATTCATATCTTGTAGGCATATCATCCTTGTTTTTAGAGTCCTATATTGCAGATCTGGAGGATTATTTTGAGGACATTCATCTACTCTTCCTTGATAGTCAGGTTATCACTGTACGACCACCATTATCCGTGCATTTAGAGGTTGCATTTCAAGAGTCTTCACATCAGTTTGGATTTGACATCATTTGTTTCAGTTCAGACAGAGAGATTCTTCAGCATCCTATCATGGCACACATCTTGAGATAGATTGGTTCATCACTCGTCACAGGGTTTCTTCGACATCATCCTTTGGATCCGTTTCTCTCGAAGGGGAGGAATATTATTTTCCACTTCAGGATCTCCTTTTGGATTCTACATTAGGCATCTACCATTGTGACAGGATTTTCTTCATTGTGGAGGGGCCTTCTTGTCTCTTTATATCTCTCCTATGGAGACCATTGTATATGTACTTGTGTGATAGAAGCAGTTCTTGGGGGGTCATGTTGAGTCCTCCTTCTATCTCTCTTCTTCTTTCACTATTTTTTTTCATCTCTTTTTGGAGTAGAGTTTTTCCCATGAGGTTTTCTCTATTTCTCCACTTTACAGAGATTTGGTTGTATTTGGGTACCTGATCAGGCCTAGTTGTCGGGACCCATTTTTACTTTCATGCATTGTAGTTACTTTTTCTTTCTTGCACATGTTTGTAGCTGCACTTTTGCTCATCTTAAGGGGGGGTGTTAGAGTAAAAGTTTTAACTTAATTATATTAATTAAGTTACCTTTATCCCTCTCTTAAAATTTCACTTTAATTGCATATTGTGATATTTAATAATTATATTAATTATTAAATGTCTACCTATTAGGGTTTCTTTAGGGTTGCACAATCTCCTTTTATAAGGATTGATCATTGTATTTTATCCCACTCTCTGATTAATACATTTTTCATATTTCAGAGTTTCGAAACCCTCTCTTGCTTTTTTCTCCATTCTCTTCCCTGTGACATGTATCTCTTTACATGCAGGTGTTCTTGGGCTCTGAAGTTGGCTTTGACAACTTCTACACTTTTCTTCCAACACCATGCCTAAACATGTGCCATCTCATTGCAACAACATTGCACTCTCTTCTTCTTTCTCGTCATGTATTCATGTATACCATAGTCTAACCTCCTCCACCAAATGATCTATGTTCTCTTCTCCTTCATGGAATTTATTCCTCCACTAAAACCCACCTGCAACATCCTTCACAACTTCTATATGAAAACACTTATCCCTACACCAATTTCCAATCACATGATCACTATTTCTATCTACTTGCTCAACAATGTGAAATTTCAACTCAACCTCTTCATCACTAGATTCAAGAGAATTCAATTTTACCTCTTTCTCTTTCACTATCCCATCATCCTTTTCATCTTGTGTTGCAACTTCTTGGCTCTCCATCACCATGACAACATCCTCTACTGCTATAATCACTTCTTCATTTTGTTCACCTTCATTTCTTCTTAACGTACCTTCATAGGGGCTGCTCTCACCTCTTTTCCAACATTCTTCCCTTTGTTTTCCTTGCTCTTCCTCTCACTTTTTTCAAATTTCTTTTCCAATTTCTCAATCCTCGCCTCAATCTTTCCCACTTCCTCTTGAGGACCATATGTCCCATCTTCTCAAACTTCTCATTATCCACTTTCTCCAATACTACTCCCAAAAAAATTTTGCAGGGGTCTCCTCAGGACCCATCCCATTTTGTCTTTTTTCAATCTTCTACAATTCACATTCTTTGTGGATTCAATCTCTCTTGTTACTCAAGACTCCTCACACACCTACAACAGTCCTCACGAGCTTCTTCTCTATCGCTTTCTCACTCTTCTCTACCCCTAGGTCTTAGTGTAGATTTCCTGATGTTTGATGATCTATCTGCATGCTCAAAACCCCTTGGTCAGATACCAATTGACATAGAGAGTACTCCCCTCTTGAAAAACATTGGTTCACATAATTTTGTAAATTCAATTCATAATACAATAGATGATTGCCAACAACAAAATTTTAATTTTCATTCAACATAAAACTAATTTGTAACAACAATTTTAATCTTGCATTCAATAGCCTCTCTTACACTTGACATTCAATCTACTCTTTCTTTGTTCTACCTATAGCTACTGTTATTCTTCTTCATACATTTTAATCTATACTCAAACTACCTTCAATTTCTATTGTTCACACACCAATTCCTACATGCCCCTATGTATTTCCTTCTAGTTGCACATTTATTTTTCTTTTCACATATTATTTTTTCCAAAATCTTTATGAAATTGTTGCTAACTCTTCCATTTTTCCCACACTGACCATTTCCTCTTTCTCATGTTCCCATTCCTATTCTTGTTTTGTCCTATATCCCTTTCCTTTCTTTGCAACCCTCCTTCCAATCTACATTTCCAATTTTTTTTACTTGGTAGTTTTTTCCTTCTTTTCCTCTTCTATTGTGTGGTCTCCTTTCTACACAACCCCCTTATTGTATATTTATCTGAGCATTGATTTTTTTAATTAAAATGATATGAAGCCTCTTATTGTCTGCAAGATACCTCCTTTCCCCTCTTGGCAGCCTCACCTCTCTTAGTTTTGTTGTTTGGATTCCTCACCCTTTTTCCTACGCAACACCTACACATTCCACTTCAACCTTCCCATATGTGTAGCTAAGAATCTATTTAATCTACCTTTTATTTTTATTTTACCTGCAACTCTTCCCTTCTCAGTTGGGCATGGCTTTTGCCCTTCACTACTTGCACACTCCCTCTCCATTCCATAGGGATATCAAACAACAACCAATGAATTAATTAATTTGTAATTTTTTTATTATATTCTCCCCTCTAGTGCAACTATTAAGTAAATAATTTATTTTTTATTTTTATTTTATATATTAGTTCCCATACAAATTGTGTTTGGTATAATGTAAAACAAAATATAGATTTGTATAACCATAGGCAACACTTGACCCTTCATGTCATTCCCTGATTATTAAAATCAATTATAGAATGAGAGTTATTGTCTCAACAATTTCAAAGATGATTAATTTTGTGAATTAACAGATTCAGGTGTCTGCAAGTGAAAAAAACTAAAGTTTTTTTATTCAAATGAAAACTTGTGTGTAGGCTTGTTATGATGTTCCATGGACCCCTGCAACAATGTTTTACTCCAACCCTCCAGAATTATAAGATTTTAAAATTTTCACAAACTGATAGGCTTGAAGAGATGATTTTATTATCTCCCAAATGGTGCATGAAAATTTCATGAGATCTTTGTTGATAATTCACAAATATCTTCAATAACCTTCCTATCAAAGGATTAACCACCAAACATCCTAGATTGTCTCTAATTGTTTCACTAAAACTGCCTAGTTGTGTGTCATCATTGAAACTCCACAAAATTGTCACTATGCAATTTAACTACATCCAATGCTAAGAAATGGTCAAACCAAAACCAAAACACACCAAAACTGAAATAAATAACTGAAAATATTTTTGGTTGATGTGGGATTGCACATTCATTTGAGATGCTCCTACATCACTCTTTCCCTCTCTCCCACTCTCCCCCTCTTTCTATATCTCTCTACTTCTCTCTCCTCACTCTATTTTTCTCCACATCTCTCTCCCCCTTACTCCCTCCCTATCCCACTATATATCTCTTTATATCTACATCTCTCCCATTTCTCTTCCCAACTTATCTCTATCTTCATTTTTCTTCTCATATATCTTTCTATAATGTCATAAAATTGCACCCCCTTGTAATTTCACATACATTTTTGCATCTACTTTAGTGTCCACTCCCTTAGTATTTGTAAAGGATCATTTTATCCCCTGCATAAGCCTTTTTCCCTCTTAAGATGTAAGGACCCCTTTTTAGCAACTACCTTCGTGTGTCAATTTTGTGTTAAACCTTGTGCTTTTCCCATTCTCATTGTTTTGTAGCATGGTGTGTCTAGACACTAGTGCACCACAGATGTTTGTGTGTCGCGCTAGCATCCTATGACATTTTGATGTTCAAACGACTATTTTCGAGTGCCTTGCTACTTTTTAGCTACTTCTATTGGTGGTAACGACCTAAAATGCCTTGTAACAACTTAGGAAGCTTATTTTCCCTTGTCTTCTCTCTTTAAATGCTACCTTTTTTATTCATTTGTTCTTCTAGCTTCTCCCTGGCTTCTTGGATTCTCTCTTGGATATTCTCCTATCTTGCTATCTTGCTTGCATAGCTCTCTATAGCTTGATACAATAGCACTCTCATGTTCTTGCAACACTCTTTGCAACTTTCTTGGCTCTTACAACTATCTCTTTCTCTCTTTGGCTTGCTTAATATTTACATGTGATATCTTGCTTACCATGTATCTTTGAGCATCTTGGGATTTCTCACATCCCCTATCTATTGCATCTCTATTTTGTGATACAGGTTCTCCTCCATGAGTAGGGTTTTATTTTATCAGTCTTGCATTCATTTCATTTCTGCTTATTATTTATCTCTATTTATCTGGTTGTTCGTGGAGGTGGGAACACCAAAATTGGAGTTTGACTGAGGCAAGCCCCTAAATAGCCCCAAAATTTTTCCTTGGTCTTATGTGTGCAGTTAATGAAGATATTTACTTGTTGGGGGCTTCATTACTTGGTTTTTTATGAGCACTTTCTTTATCCTCTTTAGTCTTATCATTTACTTTACCTTATTTTAGTTCTATTAATTTTTGTTATTTTCGTGTACCTTGGAAGTTCTTAGTAATCAAATTGTCAGTAGTCACTTTGGTTGTTCTCTGAGAGGTCCTCATTTTTGGTCCATACAAGATGCCAATGTGCTTCTGGGACTCTAGTGCACCACACTACTATTTGTATTATGTGTTGTTGTCCTTGGTTGAAAACCTACTAGTTTGTCCAAAAAATCTCAGTGACCTACTCTTTCTAGTTCTAGAACTCTCACTCTATTCCTTGAGGTAGTTTAGGGTAGTTCACTCCCTAGGATTCTCTTAAGAATAAAGAGATGTGTGAGAAGTGAATCCCCCTTCTCTACATTTTGGTGAACGCAATGTGAACACCCCTTCCAAAAAAGGATAAATCTTTCCCTTCCAAAAAAGGACAAATCAAAGATTTATCCTTCAAAAATAGTTTTTTTAGGGCGCTACCCCGAACCCCATCCCATGTCGTCAATAGTTATATACACCAGCCTTCAGCCGACTTATCTATATCTCTATTTCAAAATATAGTTTCTATCTTTCTTGCTTCTATCCCTTTCCAGCTTTGTTAAGAAGTTTCAACAAGTTCTCTTACAAGTGTGTGAAAGAGAGTTCTTTTCTCCTTTCTAAATTTTCTTTGTTGATCCTTCTCTTGAAATTCCTTCTAAGGATATTTTGGCGCAAGAGGATGAAATCATTGATGCTTTTCTTAACGCTACTCTAAATTCTCTTTATTCCAATGTACTCTCTTCTAGAGATGATGCATTAGTGAATGATGAATCTCCTCTTCATTCCAATGCACTCTGTTCTAGAGATAATGCATTAGTGACTGATGAATCCCTTCTCACATCGAATCCTTAAAGGATAGATGTTGGGCTTATTTCTTTGAATGATTCCTCTACGAGTTGTAAGGAATCTGTAAATATAATTTGTCTCTTCTGCCCCTCAAAGGCCTAAGAGACTCCTCATTTATTTGACTCTAGCTAGTCCTTCTCCTAAAAAAATTTATTCTATTAATGGCGTTCCATTTGATAGTGATTCTCTTGATCTTTCTTTAAGGCTCCCTCTTATAGAGTGGTAGCCCATACTTATAATACTAGTGTAGTGTAGGAAAAAGTTTCCTTTTTTCACACTTAATTTTGGAATGAATAATTAATAATAAAATGAGCTTAATGATGCCTTAATTTAGTGTTGTAATATGTGTTTTACATATTCACATTAAGTTTAGGGCCCTTTTAAATAAAATGGACTTAATTGTGCCTTATTTTTGGTGTTGTAAGGTGTACCTTTACACTTTCACACTAATCTAGGGTTTTATTAATTAATTGAGGTTAATTTTCCTTAATTAGCCCCTTTAATTCAAATCCAAGCCTAATTAATTGCAAATTTTGAGGGATAAAACCTGAAATTCATAAATGCCATAACATAATGTTTAACATTGAGCAATGTGTGTCCTAGGCAAGTGACCTATGACTCATTGGAAAATGGGTCCTCACTTGCACGTAGGACCTAAATTCAAACTATGTTTTTGGTAGTTTTTCAATGATTTCAAATGTGTATTCACATGTCATCTTGTGATATTTGAATTTTGGGAATTAATCTTAAGATATGTATAAATAAGAGTTTATTTCACTATGTTTTACCTAACAATTTTGATGAGAGCATTCTTAGAGAAATTTTATGAGATTAAGAGCATTTAAGAGCATTTTCAAGGCATTCAATTGTAGAATTATTGAAGATTATTGCAGAAATCAAGATTCCAATATCATGTCAAAGATTTCTTGCATCATGCATGTTGTTTGAGCTAATATGGTGATGTAGAGTTGAAGATCTATTCATTTATTCAAAAGGATTGTTTCTAATAGAGTTTCATGATCAAGATCCACATCCATTAAAGCCAAGTCATTCTATTTGTAGATCTACAATCCAAGGTTCAAATAAGGTTTGATTTTAGGTGGAAGATTCGTTGAAGAAAAAAATTGAAGAAAGTTGCAAAGTTGTCAAAGTTGCAAGAAAATTTGTCATTTCACATAAACTCTTCTACATAATTCATTTTCAATTGTCCGACAATGAAAATTGGAATCTAGGAGTGCATACACAACAGAAGAGAACCCATAAATAGATTTCAAAGAACCCTAGCCAGAACCCATTCACCATAGGGAAAATGAGTCCTCAGTGAGCTTCAAAAGGTGACTTTTGGTGAAAGTACACATTATTTTCCCCTTTCTAGATTTACCTTTTGATTACTATTTCTGTCAATTTTGATTATTGTTCTTCATTAGCATTTTATAGCTTGCATTTTGGAGTTTGTTTGATGATCTTAATCTTTCTCCCCAAAGTCCTATTTAGATTATACCCCCATCCTTGCATAGATAGGAAATTTGTAGATTCACACCTTGACTTGACTCACCTTTTGGTTGACAGTCATTTCATTATGTGGATCTCATTTCCTTGAATGAAAGTAGGGAAATAGGTCCCTAATTTGTTCATCTCTCCATTGTGGTGAATCCTATGTCCTTTGTTTCAACTAGAAAGAATAACTTAAATGTTAATAAACATATTTCTTTACCACCTTCTCAACCAAGTATTCCTTTAACACCTAAACCCATGACTAAAGCACCTGTTGATTACGATCTTGTTGAGAAATTTTGTGTGACTCCGGCTAAGATCTCACTGTGGGACTTGCTTCAGTCTACTCCAATTTATCAAGGTATGCTTCAAGAAGCCTTGCAAAAGATCATCTTGCCTTCTTCTGCCAGGCTGACAGATGTTAATGTGTTGATAGCTCATATTCATGTGGATTCATCAAATATTATGTTTTATCCATAGGAACTCCCGCCTCCAAAAGTATAAAAGCAAGAAGACCCTCTAATGATCATATTTAACATTAATAATATCGACATTAGACGTACTCTCGTTGATGTTGTTTTGCTGCTCAATGTATGTAGCATTGATCTGTTGTCTAAAATTAATATTGATTCATCTTCTCTTGTTATTCATGGGTTATATAATGTCGGTTGAAAAGCTCTCGGCACAATAGTCTTGCCTTTGAGGTTCAGACCTATTACCTTTTGTACATTTTGCACACACATCCCATTGAAAGCATGGAATCCCTCTTTTTTCTTTTCCCTCTCTGGTTGCTCGCTTCTACTTCATGTTTTAGTGCTTACTAGGTATGCATGAGTTTTCCCTTTGGATTGTGTTCATGCTTTGCATTTTGGGTTTTGGGGTCATTATCCTTGTTTACGAAATAATTCACCAGTGAATTTCACTTATAATCCCAATGGCATTTTCCTAATAGTTTCTCCATATGCCAAGTTGATTTACATTGAAATTCCTAAGTTTTTTCCTTTGCAAAAATTTCAATGTGGAAATCTATCTGTGGGAAGCCATTTGCGGAATTCCAATCAACTGACACCAGTCCCTTTGTCTTCTGTGTCACTCTGGCTTGCAAAGCTCTAGCTTCCACAATCATGTTTTCCACATTTCTCAAAATGGCTAAAATCATTAATTTTTAGGTCTAGGCACTCTTCATGTGTGTTTTCCCACATGCTAAAATGGATAAACTCAAAAATTTCTAAGTGTTTAAGCTTTGTGGAAAACTTCATGCGGGTTTCTAGTGTAACAATGCCACAAGTTGCCGGCTACCACATTACTTCAGCTCGCAAGTCGCCGGCTTCTGCAATTGAGTTTTTCACATTTTTGAAAATTGAAAATTTGATGGTTTTGATGAATATATGGATGCACTTGATGATTTTTTAGGCTGGGTTTGCATGATTAAAATGGGTTTGGTATGCTTTGAAGTTTGAGTAAGTTTTTGTTGTGGGCGTCATGGTCCACGACGCCACTTGATAGTGTTGCTTGACGGTGTTCCTGCATTGGAGTCCCGCACAGCACCCACCCCGGTGGATATTGTCAGAGGCACTTGTGCTCGCTCTTTCTACACTTATGAATCCCACATATGAAGCCAATGTACCACTTGGTTTTCTTCCTCGGATGTATGACATAATTTTTTTTTTTAAATCATCTCTCAATTTATTGAAACTACTACTTTAACTTTGTGATGCAAACACATATAACCACCTGTAAAGAAAGGTCTTTTAACTATTTATTTCTAGCCTAATCCTATATTAGACACACAAAACTAGAACTTAATAGGAAACAATCTAAATACATCAAAGATAACAAATAAATTATATTTTAAAATCAAAATTCATACACAACTACTCTTTCTAAGATCCCATCTGGCCTTCCCTTCATCCAAGTTTATTTGCACTTATCTAACAACCACTTTTATAGTCTAGTATCCCTTAATATAACTCTAACTTTTCATATGTAGCATGCACATAACATTTTTTCCTCAAAATACTAAGCCATTACAAACCACTTCTAAAATTAGCAATTGTAGTTTGACATGCCTTTTGATTTTGAGGAATTAGTTTACCTCATTCTCTCATTCTTTCAAAAAATTTGAACCTTTTCAAAGATAATTTATTTGAAAATAAACTTTAAGAAAGTTAACACATCAAGAAACTTAAGAACTCAACTATTACAATTTTTTTGGTGATGTAGGGTTGTTTCTATTTCAAGATGGTATTGCATCAAATATCTAATTCAGAGTTTGGGTTATATGGTAGAACCATCCTTTTTACTTGAACCAATCCATGATGTTCCCTTCCACCAAAAAAGATACCTCTACATGCCATCACAATTTTTATTCTTTCAAATCCAATCTCTTGTTGAATTAGAGATCCTCCTCTTTTGCCCTTGGTTCTCTTTCTTTTTTCCTAGCTCCTGGAAAGTTTATTGGTCCTCATTTATTAAAAATCATTATGTCTTCTTGCACCGCTTGTACCATTTTTAGTTACACTTGCACATAAACCATTAAAAACATAAATTTCCATACGAGTTTCCTTATTTTGTACATTGTGGTATTTAGGCATGCTTTCCAATTCATCTTCTGCGAGGAAGTCTTCATTTCATAGCTCTGCATGATGTCATTCATAAGACAACTTTTTTTTTTGCATTATCCTCATTTGCTACACAAAAAATGTATTTATCTTTTCTTCTTCCCTTAGTCACTCATTCCATTTCCAAAAAACTAATGATCGCTTATTCCTTTTTCATTAATAATGAGATTCTCTAGAAGTTCCTCTAGCTACTTTTGAATGGTTGTGCTCTCTAAAACCAATAGGGCTTCTTCATAAATGGGACTCTCAAAGATATCTATCTTTGTTGTATCTTCTTCTCTAATATGTGTGATAGGTTGTATTCCTTTCCATTATAGTCTTCTAAATCTTCCCCGTTTGCATTGTACTATTCAGTACCTTTCCCTTCTTCAGAGTAACACAACTCAACAATTGAGTCCCACTTATATTCTTTATCTTCATCCCATAATCCATTCATCTATCTCTACCTTCTAAAACCCTTAGAAGATCACATTTAAAGGTCTTTCATCCACTAATAATTTTTCCAACTTTTCAAGAGATTTAATCATTCCCTATTTGAACAATTATATCTCTTGTCTAATCCTTGACTTTGTCAATTTACTCTATAAATATAACTCTTGTTCATAGGGTGAATGTTTATCCCACACTTATTTTTAACCTTCTCACAACTCTTCAATTCCTTTAGTATAGATTTATTTTTATTTGCCTTCTTAATTATTGCATGTCTCATATTCCTCTAATATCCGTCATAACTCCAACTCATACTCTACTTTTTGCAATTCATTTTTCTAGTCTTCTATTTGATTTGTTTATATATTTTCCTTATTCTTTCTTCTAATTTGGTTATTCTATTTTTTACATCATGACATAATTCCATATTTAGATTCACAATCATATCCACAATCCCAAAATAGAATTGCAACTATCAATCTCTCACCTTTGGATGGGCAATCTAGTGAACATCTATACACATTCTAATAATATTCTTTGTCATTTTGAAATTGACAAAATTTTAGAAAGTAGACCTACAAGTTTTTGAAATTGGGGAAAACAGATTTTGATGGGATTCGGAACCCATTACAACCAAAAGCCAAGCAGCTTAAAAATCCAAAAAAAAACCAGACTGCAGAAAAGATAGCCTGCAGTCAACAAAAAAACCAGCTCACAAACAAACAACATTAAGTTTTACAATTAGAGTTTTGTTTGTTGGAGCGAAGAGTCATATCGAAAGAAGGCCCAGAGGGTTTAAATTTGTTTCCAGTAATAGTAGTCCAACCTTCTTCAACTTGTGCTGCCTTAGCCTCCCAAGCCAACCCATCAAATTCCTGAGGATGAAAATCCGCAACCCAGGAGGTAACATCAGAGTTCGCCTGAATAGGTGTGGAAATAACCGGAGAGCAATCAGAGGTGGGAAACAAAGTACCATCAGTAGAGACAGAAACCGGTCTAGTCATATGCTCAATATGATTTAACATGGAAGCTTCTCCAGCGGAGGAAGGAGAAACCCCAACAATCTGTGAATCAGAAGCCCTAGTAGCAAGTGAATCAGAAACCCCAGCAGCATGTGAGTCAAAAGCCCCAACAGCATGTGAATCAGAAACCACCACCTCAAAGAAGCTCCAAAGCAGATCAGATTTCTTCTCCACCGTGTAATGTTGTTGAGAAGTGCCATTCCACCAAGTAGCTATCTTAGTCTTCTTCTCAAGAGACCTACAAGTTAATGCTCCACAAGAAATACAAAATGACTTCAACGAATCAGAAAATGAGGTATGAATGGCTGAATCAACTTAGATGTGAGTGATGCTCTAGAGTCTAGACATTTATCTATCTTCTTCTATACTAAGCTTTTCTAGCTGTAGAATTCTTTTTAAGTCAAAAGTGTAGCCATATTCAGAAAGTTGACATTGTAATAGCTTAAACATCCCTTATTTAATTTGTGAAGTTCACACTAATAAAATAGAATCTTCATAATATAAGAGATGAGATTACGAAAATGTAGTAGGTTTCAATTTTACATCTTTCTTCTCAAGAAATTAGTAGGATATTAAGTAATATGAAAGGACATACTTGATTGCTGCTTTAGAAGAGAGATAAAAATGCCAATATCACTCAAATTTGTCAATCACAGTTTAGAGGAATAAGAAGCCCTGACAGGAAATATAAAATTCTGACTGTCATGATCTAGTTCTATTGTCATTACAAACTTAGCAGAGTACCATTCACAAAATAAATCTTGAGAGAAGTTTAAAAGATAATTGATACCAGCAAAATAGTGACCTGAATGTGACAAACGCCCTTACAACTATCTTTATAGGTTTACATTTATTATATAAAAATCCTACAATATTTCATACTACCTATAAAACTATAAAAATGTTTTAAATTTTTCATAATATTTTAAGTATAATTTTGAAATTGCCGGAAATTAATCTTCAGTATTAGGAACAAACCATCCAGTTCTGCTTCAATCCAACCATCATAACTAAAATTATAACAAACATTATCAAAGCATCTTTTTCATCCTTGCACAAAAGAATTGCTTTATACATAAGTAACACTGAAATGGATGCATAAATATCAATTTCTAAAACTAAGAAAATATATATCCAACAACGATTTTGAAATGGCTGGTTCTCACCGAGGCATGAGCTCTATGCTGCCCTAGAAATAATAAAAGAATCATCATTTACAAAGTCTATTAATTTTTTCATGTGATCAACTTCAACCAGCCAGTCAAGTATCCGGACAGTTGCATCACAACTATTTTAAGTAGAAAAATTATCACCTTTTTCCACAATAGTTCAAAGTAGAAAAAATATCATCTTTGGTCTACAAGAAATAGGTACACATTGATAGTATGTGTCATATGTCCACACATATAAGTATGCATCAATTCCAAAGGTTTTCTTGCTTGATGCTCACTAGGATTGAAGGGTACTCAATGTTGTTTTCTAGAAAGGCAAATAGAACAAATAACGCTCATCTTTTCAAGTGAAAGAAGACCTTCACCATGCCATTCTTATTGAGAATAAGCAAATAGCCAATGCTCAAGTGACAAAATTAGTGATGTCATAATATAGAAAGATCATATTTTATCACCAAGGCTTGATTATTGTTGATGGTATCAAGCCTAAACATTTTATCAATTTCAAGGTCACTTGCAACAATATTTAAAAGTTTATATTTATCATAGATGAGGCATATCTTATTGTCATCATTTTTGTCAAACTTGATCCTCAAGTTGTGGTTGAGAAATTTAGTGACCAGCTAGCACTCAAACCTAGGACCTTCCATTTGTTGCTAGAGTGCTCTACCATTGTGCTAGTAGCCCGTTAGTGGCCAATCCATTCTTGGTTTAGGTGTGGCTTATTTTCAAAACAACTCACACTAGTTGTTGCAAGTGACCTACACTTGTTGGTTTAGTCATTGCTTATTTTCAAAACACCTCACACTATATAGTTGTTGCAAATGACCTACACTTGATGTCTTCCTTCTTCAATTGTTACAATTTACTCAACATAAATTGGTATGCTCAACCTTATTATTGAGAGCAACAAATGCACACACACACAGAGTTTCCCAAACCAAAATTAAACAAGTATTAGAATAAGGGGGAATGGAACATTGAAATAGGCATTGACAATTACTCCCAACCTTTACTTCGAGAGATACGCATTGAAATAATAATTCATTCATTTATACAACTCAAAATACAACTTGCAAGCATTTATATGTAACTACTATATTACAAAATAGAAGAGATTAAATATTCCCTCCCTCACAATAGCATATGAGTATTTTTCTTTATATACAACATCTCTCCCCTTCTATGAGGCTCCCATTGACAATCAATCTCTCTTTCATGCAACTTCATTTTTCATCAATTGCTTACACCTTTCAAGACCAAAACTCTCAAATCCCTCCCTCCTTCAAAGCTTTTGTTCCACTCTTTATATGCTCACACAAACTCCAAGTGAAGATATCTCTTGTCATTTGTCAAAACACCCTTGAGTACTTGTATTCTTCCCTACTCATGGCCTATGTTTGGCTATTCACCTTTTCATGCCTCTCTTGCCATCCAAATTCTCCTATTGGATTTTTCCTCTACTCCATACCCTCCTCACTTATGAATAAAGAATCAAACTCTTGGAATGTGGTAGCTTCTTCCAATCTTGTGTGTTCTACTCTTTCCATATTTTGTTATGAAAGGCATACTCCCCTTCTATTGTTGTGTATGCAGCAAAAAGATAAAGCCCATCATTTTGGATTGGAGGCCTACCTTGTTGAGATAAATTCTTCTTTCTTCTCCTACATGACCCCTCATGATCTCATCCTTGTATTTTTCTTTATTTCATGCACCTCCGCTTATTTTTCTCTCTAGTGTCTTTCCCTTCCCATTCCTACATGTCATTCTCTCCTTTCTTCTTCCACATTGTTTGTTGCTACTACAAGGCAAAAAATCAAATGTTTCTAGAGTGGTGGCTATTTCTTCACCCTCTCTTTTCTCATGACACTCTCTATTTCAAAACCTCTTCTTGAACATAAAATATTTCCAAGTGAGGCATTCTAGATTCTTCCCCTAATGTGTATGGGTTCCAAAATAGTGCCCAAATCCCTATCTAAGCACCAAAATGAATGCATTTATGATAGGAGTGGCCTAGGTAGAATTTAAACTCATTTACTCTTATATTCATTCTAACTGGGCTTAATGTGATTAATAGTTAGTTGAATGGTTGCTAAGACATGTAGAAAAATTCAAGATTTCAAATTGTGGTAGAAAATGGGGCTACTTGTAGTCCATGTATAATGCCCCTACATCAATTAAAGAGGAAGCTTAATATTATAGACTTCAACTAAACAATGAGTTATAGCTATTTATCTCAAGATGATCAAAATATTTGCACCCACCAAAACATATATATTTGATTTCCTCCAAATGTCATTTGAAATTAAATCAATTGCAAACAACCACAAATTGAATTGATTCTCTTATTTTACTTTTAGATTATTCTTCTTTACCCAAACCCCACTTCAAAACATCTCATTTTTTCCCTTTGTCACCATATCCCTTTGCATAAACATATCACAAATTCAACTATATGGATGTTATTGAACTTTTTCATTTTGTTTGATTAACTTTCATGATGGCAGGGTTGTTATAACCAATTAATAACATCAAGTGATGGAATATGATAGTAGAGGATTTTGATGGACTCCAACAAATTATTACAAGAAATGATTTTCTACTCTTCAATCAAGAAATTGATAAAGAAAAAATGTTAGTAGTTCCAAGTTTATTCAACTAATGATATTACGAACTATTGGTCACTATTTTTGGTGATACAATATTGCCTAATTAACAAAGATGCTTCTACATCATAAATAAATTAAATAGAACAAATATTAAAATTTCAAAAAATTACCTTTGATGACTCTAACTTTGAGAAAGGTGTGAAAGTGGATTGTAACATATGATGGTTAGTTACAAATATATGAATTTCATCAACCTTAGGGTAGAGTTGTTTCATCCACTCAATCTATTTGAAAGTTTATATATCATCAAGTTGATTGAGTAAACAACACATGGTGTCCAAAACATGTGTCCATATCTACCCTCGAACAACCACCCTACAACTTTGCAATTTTCAAAATTGTTTGCTATAACTTGAACATTTTGTGGCCCCTTTGCCTCTTTGTACACTATGAAAATGTTGGCAATAGAGTTGGCATCCTTCACTTTCCCCACACATAGCACCCCTAAAACATTGCCTCTTTAGGACACACTACAATGACATTAATTGAGGGCATACTTTTACTATCTTTCCATCCACATAAATGATGGATGCCCTTGTTTTGGGCCATGAATCCTTAATAGGTTATAATGAAATATCTACAAACCTTCTTTCCTTGGCCAAGAATGTGATAACTTTTCATAACCATAACTTATATAACTTGCAGGTGTCTCATTTATCGTCTCACCATTTCCTACCAATATCATGATTTTACATGGCTGAAAGGAAGACCATTGGTGTAAATACAATATGCAATGTGCTCATCAACATGATTTCTCACTTCATTCTAAAATTCCATTTCTAATGAGCCCAAATCCTTGGTTCTTTTGCAAGAAAAAGGGCTCATGTTTTATTCTAAAGATAGTGTCACAAAAGATTGATAAGTGGCAACCACTACTAGAGTACTTGATGATGGCCCTATAAGAGACCTAGAAGATCCTTTCTTGGCCAAAGGATGAGACTTTGATCTCAATTTCTCAACCACATTGCCTATTAGAGTCACTCAAGGACTCAAGCTCCCAGGATCAACTGCCAAACCAAATATCTTCCACAAAAGAGAAATGACAAGAATAGCTTGCTTGATTATGGATACAAGATTGATTGATTAAAAATGAAATGTACATGAGATGCCTTGCTTATAAAGACAAGGTTGAGAGATAGGATTAGAAAAGATCATAACATGTGTCTTAATCTTTTACAATGAGACAATTACCATTAAATAACCAAGAACACTAGAATTAAAAGCCAAGATAAGATAAGACCACATGATACCTAAGACTTCTAGAAAGATTTCCTAGGACCTAAGCAAACTTAATATGTGAGTATGACCTGCTAGTGGACTAGATAGGTAATATATCTTATTCACACCAACATTGCCTACTTCCTCTTGCTCTTTGATATAGGCAAGAATGTCTCTTTGGAAACTAATTTTGTATTAGCCTACCACAATCTTTGATCTCCCTTATAAGTGACCTACAAGATCCTTTATTAGCCAAAAGATCAATCTTGTGATCTCAATTTATCGATCGTGTTGTATATTTCCTCTTTCTCGTTGATATAAAGAAAGAATGTCTTATTGGCATCTCATGGTTTAGCAACCTACCATTCTAATTCATTCTCCAACAATTGCATACAAGTGGGCTTTCACTAGACTAGGCAACCCATGGTTTATTAGCCTACCACAAACTCTAATTCATTGGCCAACAATCACACACAAGAGGGCTTTCACTTAACTATAGAGCCCCAATAATCATTTTGACACTCATAATAAAACTTTTATGAAATGATGTTTCATGGTTTTTCCCTAAATCAATTGGCATCAAATAATTGTTTTGGCACTCATAAGAAAACTTCAATGAATGGAGTTTTATGTTTTTTCTCCGAACCAACCAGCACACAAATCTCAACATTGAAATAAACTTCTTTTCTTTAGGCACTTTTAGTGAAAGACAATCAAATTGCATCGAATCATATAGATGTAAGCCTGAAAATGTTCGGGAAGAATCAGAAAAATAAGTATGAATGGCTGAATAAACTTAGATGTGAATGATTCTCTAGGATCTAAACATTTATCTTTCTCCTTCAATATTAAGATTTTTTTTCAGTTATAGGAGACATTGATACTAACAATTTTAGAGACGGGAAATGCAGAGCAATTTACCAAACGTCTCTTTCATCTCGGGATGAAGAATGAATGGGCATTTTCAGAAATTTTTATATCCCTGATTCATTTGTCAATGAAAAGAATAAAAAAAATATAGGGCACACAAAATATTGATGGGAATGGAGCTCAGTAGTTACCAGTCGAGAAGCATTAAATAAAATTCTTTTAAGGCAAAAGTGTAGTCACATTCAGAAAATTCACATTTTAATAGCTTAAACATCCCTAATTTAACTAGTGTATTTCAGACAATAAGAAAATAGAATCTTCATAATACAAGAGATAATACTGTTTCTTGAATTATGATCCCCTGAACTAGACCACTTGGATTATGAAAATGTAGTAGGTGAATAAGACACGAAGATAATCCAGCCTTGGCAGGAAATATAAAATTTTCGGTCATGATCTGGTTTACACTGTTAGATCAGTTATTCCCTAAAGATAGACATGTAGATACTGACCTTTACCCCAGCAGAGTACATTTCTTATTAGAAATCATTTTAGTTTTACAGAATTGTTATTACAAAGTCAGCATAGAGTTTAATGTTCTGGATTGCCACAACTCATATTTTAGCTCAAATATGGTTTCTGGGTTGATTATCACTATATCAGAAAATGTTGACCTGATGTGACAGACACCCTTACAGCAATTTTTTCAAGTTAACATTTGTTATGCTAAACGTAAAACATTTCATACTATGTAGAAAACTATATAAATGTTTAAAAGTCTTGATAATTGAAGTATAATTCTGAAATTGCTTACTATTGTAATATGTTGAAAAGAAAAATCTTCAATAATAGAACGGAAACATCCAATTACGCTTCAATCCAGACTATCAAAGTAACTTTCCTGTCATTACACAAAAGAATGGTTCTATACATAACACTGAAATGAATGAATAAATATCAATTTCTAGAGCTGGGAAAATATATATCCCAGAGCGATTTTGATATACATTTACAAAAGAACTATGCTGTCTTAGAAATAATAAAAGAATCATCATTTACAAAGTCCCTTAATTTTTTCATTTGATCAACTTCAACCAGCCAGTCAAGCTTCCGGACAATTGCATCACTTGGGGCACAACCTTCTTTCTTCATTTGATCCATCAACAAAAGAGTGTTTTCAAGGTCCTGTCTTTTCCGTAAAGTGCAGAATAATATATGGTATGTGACAACGTTTGGAACCAAATCCTTTGTTCTCATCTCCTTCAGCATTAAGAAAGCCATATCCAGTTTGTTTTCTTTGCAAAAAAAGTCAATCAATATAGTGTAGGTTTGAACATCTGGGACAATACCAACCACTTTCATGTTTAAAAAATACTTGAAGGCCTTATCTATATCACCAATTTTGCAATGGGCATCAATCAGACAGTTATAAGTGACTACATTAGGAGTCAAGCCTTCATCTAGCATCTTATTCATGAGTGAATATGCTCTAGAAAGATCTCCTGCCTTGCACAGACCATCAATGACTCTGGTGTATGCCACTTCATCAGGTTTCAAATCTCTTGTTGCCATCTCCTCTAACATCTTTCCTACCATGTTCATGTCTCCTGTTCTACAAAATGCACATAATAGTGGAGTAAATGTAATTACATTAGAAAAATGTCCCCTGTTTTCCATCTCAGAAAGAAGGGTAAATGCTTCATGTTCCCTGTTACTCTGACATAAACCACCAATTAGAATGTTGTAGGTAACAACATCCGGTAAGCAGCCTTTCCCTATCATCTCTTTAAACAACTTTTGAGCTTTTTCCACCTCGCCTAATTCACATAGGCCGCATATCAAAGAATTATAAGTAATTACATCTGGCTGTAAACCCTTTTTGGACATGTCATGGAAACAATCCCAAGCCTTGTCCATCTTACCATCTTTGCACAGTCCATCAATAACTGCACTATATGTCACTTCATTCGGAAAAGGACCAAACTCCATCATTTGTACAAACCAATTGTAGGCTTTGTCCATTTTTCCAGCCTTGCAAAAGCCATCTATCAGACAAGTATATGTGTAGGTGTCAATAAAATAGCCGTCTTGCAACATTTTAGCTACTAATCCTAGAGCTCCATCTACTCTTTCTACTTTGCAAAGACCATCAATCAGGGTGGTGTATGTAACGATATCTGGAGAGCAGTAACTATGTTTCATTCTAGCTACTAACCTTAGAGCTTCATCTTCCCTGCCCACCTTGCAGAGACCATTAAGTAGGGTATTGAATGAAATAATATTTGGAGAAATGCTAGCTTGTATCATCTCAGCAAATAAAACAAGAGCTTCATCTACTCTACCTCTTTTGCAGGTCCCATCAATTAGGGTGCTGTATGTAATAATATTAGGAAAACAATGAGCGTGCCTCATTCTGTGCAAAATCCCAAGTGCTTCCTCAATATGATCCCCTTTACACAAAGTCTTTATGAGGGTATTATAGGTGATAACATCTGGACGTATTTCCATCTCTTTCATTTCAGCAAGAAGGGAGTTGATTCTACGGCGATCACCAGAGTTTTCAAGGCCACCTAAAAGCGCGTTGAAGGATACGACATTGAGAGGAAGGCGTTCGGTTATGGCTGAATGCAAAAGGTCCCAGGCCTTGTTTGTGTTTCCCGATTTACAGAGGGCACTAATGGACTGATTGAAGTGCAAAACATTAAATTTGTGCGTGATGTGAGGAGGGGATTTCTCCTGTTTGCGTGTGTGGTGAGATGAGGTTTTGTATTGTTTGGTAGAAAGAGGAGAAGTTACCTGTTTAAAGAGGGGGCGTATCCATTTAATGTTGTGCATCATCTTCATCTCCATCTTCATGGGTTTAACAGAGCAGAGCAGAGCAGAAGAAAACCCTGAAATATCTTCTCTTCTCTCGTCAACAAATAAACATAAATGCAAATACAATTCCGCTCATGAGTAAATAAAAGCGCCTATGTTTCTTGGTTAGGACTTTATATTGATAAATTATTATAAATAATTATTATAATGGGTAGGACTTTAGCATTTTTGGATGAATTTATCTTTATATATATGTTTTTAAATGTTTTCCATTAATAATTATAAGAAGAAAGTAGAATAGATATTTTAAAAATATTTATAAAAAATATCAATATATATCAATTTAAAACTTTTATTTATTTATAATTATTTTTATATAAACAATATTTTACAATAAATTATATATAATATTATTAACAAAATCTTTTATTTTTTGTTTAAATTTGATATCTATTTACATGTTAAAGTATTAATATTTAATATTAAATATAAGATTGATATTTAATAATAAATAAAAATATATGAAATAACAAAAATAAAAATAAAAATAAAAAGAATATACATTGAGGTTTTAAGAAAAAGAAAAAGATTAAAGATTGTATGAATAAAATGATATTATAATTAAATATATGAATTAAATAATTCATTTGATTTTTTTTAACTTTTTAAAATTATAAGAAGATAGCTACTCAACTAAAAAAAAATTAGAAAAAATATATTTTCAGAAATAAAAAAAATATAATTTGTTAAAATTATAAATTAAATACATCTATTTAAAAAAACAAAACATCAATAAATATTTCTTAGGTCTTTTAGTTAAATGTACTTAAGATATCTAATTTTTTTTAGAATTATTTTATTTAGGAAATACAAGAACACAAATTTTATTATATATTCTATATATAATATCTAATAATGATTGACTTCTATATATTTTTATTAAGTAAGTTATTTTATAAAAAATAGTACTAATAAATTTTAAACAAATTATATTCATTTATTAATTCATGATGAATAATAAGATTATTTTCTCACTATGCACCCAAATAAAAAATAAATAAAATTTCAAGATAAAGAGTATAACATCAAACACTCCATGGTTTTTGGAAAAATATATCCAATTTAATAGAAATGGATTTAAATCAAATTACTAATTAGATGAAAGGGGAAAATAAAATTCAAATATCATTAAAAAACAATTGAAGTAAATCATGACAATACCCAAAACCAAAAATTTTCTTGTGACCATAACTTTGGTGCATTTTGTTTTCTTGAAATTTTAAGATATATATATATATATATTCATGCAA